>JAODAL010021173.1:0-67670 GCA_025379985.1 Phyllomedusa bahiana | reverse complement strand
AAGGGCGATCTTAATAGTGATGCTCAGTTTTAACCTTAATTATCGAATGATCTGGAAATTTCGATCACCATAAAAACCTTGCCGATTTCAACTTTGTCGATAAAAATCACTCAACACTATTTGTGAACCCTTCTGTCTGAAGTTTAGTCTTTAACAAGGGAAATGCATGCTCAGTTGAGGTTCAGTTCCGGTGACTGACTTAACCATTCACGAATATTCCACTTCTTTGCTTTAACAAACTTTTGGGTTGCTTTGGCTTTATGTTTTGGGTCAGTGTTCATCTGTATTCTGAAATGCCAACCGATCAGTTTGGCTGCATTTGGCTGCATTTGAACACACAGTATTTCTCTGAATACTTTCCAGGATTAGGTGTACCAATATCCAAATCTAACATAAAGAGAAGACTGCATGAAAGTAAATACAGAGGGTTCACTGCACAGTGCAAGCCACTCATAAGCCTCAAGAATAAAAAGCGAGATTGGACTTTGCTAAGAAACATCTAAAAAAGCCAGCACAGTTCTGGAAGAACATTATTTGGACAGATGAAACCAAGATCAACTTCTACCAGAATGATGGAAAAAAAAAGTATGGCAAAGGCGTGGTACAGCTCATGATCCAAAGCATAGCGCATCATCTGTAGAACACAGCAAGGCGGTGTGATGGCTTTGGCATGCATGGCTTCTAGTGGCACTGGGTCACTAGAGTTTATTGATGATGTGACACAGGACAGAAGCAGCTGGATGAATTCTGATGTATTCAGAGACATACTGTGTGCTGAAATCCAATAAAATTCAGGCAAACTGATTGGTCAGCATTTCATAATACAGATGGACAATGACTCAAAATATAAAGTCAAAGCAACCCAGGAGTTTATTAAAGCAAAGAAGTGGAATATTCTTGAATGTCTAAGTCAGTCACCTGATCTAAAATCCAATTGAGCGTGCATTTCACTTGCTAAAGACTAAACTTCAGACAGAAAGACTGAAAAAAAGAGCAACTGAAAACTGCTGCAGTAAAGGCCTAGCAGAGCATTAAAAAGGAGGAAACACAGCGTCTAGTGATGTCCATGAGTCCAAGACTTCGGGCAGTCATTACAAACAAAGGGTTTTCAACCACATATTAGAAATTAACATTTTATTTACAATTATTTTATTTGTCATATTACTTTTTGGTCCCTTTAAAAGCAGGGTGGCACATGTTAAGGAGCTGAAACTCCTAAACCCTTCATACAATTTTAATGTGGATGCCCTCAAATAAAATCTGAAAGTCAGTGTCCAAATATATTTGGACCTAACTGTAAAAGCTATAGAGCATTTACATTTTCAAGCCTCTTCGAAGGACTAAAAAAACATAGAGAAATGTAATAAAATGCTTAAAAATGTAAAAACAATGATTGAAATAAAAATATATGGTAATACCTCATTTACTCTGTTCTCTGTGTTGCCAATTATTCCAGAGTCCAGATAAAAGAGTCCACTTTGACCCGCAGAATCAAAAACATCCAGCACCACTTTCTACTGAGGATCATTCATTCAGCCCTCATTCAGCTAACTACACCAAATGTAAGAGGTACTAAAAGGGTGTCATGTATACTGTAAACCTCTGTGGGCTGATGTGAGGATATAAGTTGTAGCAATAATACAAGTGGACACAGTCTTTGCAGATGAAATCAAATAGGCTTAAATCTAATGAGGCACTTTAAGCTTGTCAAGTACATGCTTTTATTGATATAACTTTGCTCACAACGCTATTACTCTGCAACAACACATAATGATGGGAACATTTTTAAGGGCAAATTTTCCCAGCAGCTTGTTGCAAGAATCCCACAGTTACCACAATATGAAAACATAGCATTATCTTGGAATATAACACACTACCATAGATTTTCTGATATATCTAGGCTACCAGGCCAATATTAGACACATTATGATGACAATTATTCTGTACAGCATCTGCATACTAGGCGTTTAGAATATTTTTACGTTATATGCAGATCTGCACCTGGTTTTTAACTTCTTATTTGGATCCATGTAAATAAAAATGATCTTTTAGTACTCTTTTAACCTACTGATACTAGCATAGAAATTGGCTAGAATTAGTAAATCTTCCCTATTCTTTTAATAAAGTAAAAATTATAATAGTATAAGTGAACACATCGCCTTTTAATTGAAAATAAATTCTAATCAATACATTGACAATGCGATAACGTGCTGTGTTAATTTTATTTCTGTTTATCAGACTTCACATTCATCAAAGATTTAGCAAGTACATGCACATGTTCAGCATTGTAGCTGTTACTTTGTAAAGGAGAAGTTCAACCCATGTCATCCGTAGGTCTTCAAGTAGTTGTGACTGGCTTCTAAAGCATTCTCTGACCTTGTAGTAAAGGTTATTTAATTAGAGCATAGTGAGGTTGAGATCTAGCAGTTGTACTGGCCAGTCCTTTAAAGACAGTATTTCAACGTCCTGATACTTGAATACCAAACTTCACAACAAGTCCCTTGGTAGCACTGGAATATGTGTTAAAACTATACGTGATATGTGACCTAGTGTTTTTAATGGGATTACTGTGAACTATGGCCCGAATCTCTTCTACTGTGAATTTGAAACCTAAGTTGTCAAAGAAAATAAGTGTTGCTTATTGTTGTGTTTCCTGCACATATTCTGGTCAGTAGAAACCTGCCATAATGACGAATGAAATATGTGGCATAAACTTCTGATTTCTGTTGGTATGTCACAGCATATTTTTTAGATAGTAAAAATCCACCATGGAAACACAGCCTTACATGGCCTTTGCTACAATAACTTTCCTTTTTACTGTCATTAAGCAGTTGGTAAATGCCACTATGTCCTAAACTACTACCTTAGAAACACATTTCTTTCTCTATATTTATCTTTCTTTGTTAGAACATAGTTTCTGCATAGCTTTGAAATACAAACTTTCATAAACCTTGCAGTAGAGATTCCTGAAATTTTTTTAGATAAAAGGGTATTCCCATCTCTCACTTTGATGGCATATCAATAGGATATTTAATCAAAGAGTGATAGCTGCAGGTTTCACCTCTGAGATCTGCACCTATCTCCTGAACAGGCCTATTCCCCAAAAAAATGCAGGTCCATGAGTGTAATGTAGCACACTGAAAATTAAATGTATTCTGTATTTGTCCTTAAACCATTTCTTAGATTGTAGTCTAGAATTCCTGTAGCTCTGTAGGAATGGAATTTGTAGCATGGGTCTGCAGATTCTCACCCCAGCCTTTTGACTGTTACTTAACTCAAATGTTTAGATAACATGGGTTTTATTAGTTTATTACCAAAGTTGTATATGTAAGCTGTCCAGAATACCTGATGACCTTGACCCCCCAACCATAAACACTTTCATTGATCTGTCCACAGCAGAAGCACAGTCCGTGATTGCCATCTTGTGGGGATAGTAAGCAACAACCCTCATTAGACAACAAGAGTCTTCCCACCTCATTATATTTTCAGCCAGTAAAAGAGTAGCCAAATATGAGAGAGGAGGGGAAACCTGGACAGAGTTTTGGGCCTATAAAACACATGGCCTGACACAAATCTGTGTTCATAGCTTGGGGGTCAATCCTGGATTGAGCTGTGTCGCATATTCCATCCTTACCCCGGAATCGGAATGCTGAAACATCTGTAAGTGTGAATCTTTCTAAGCATTTATCCTTTTTATTTTCATAACTGTTTGATGCGTATGTCATAGTTATTGTTAGTGTATTTTTTTATGTAAGCATTGTAAATCATTTTAATATTAAAGTTACCAGTAATACGTGAATTCTTGTTGCTGCACGGATCCATTTCCTTTAAGGAGTGTATTTTTTTTTTGTAGCTGCTGGAGAGCAGCGAGGTGACCGTGTAAGCATTTTTTACGTGGTTTTAGAATATCTGTTAGGAATCAGATTTCTTCCGGCTGACTATTTTTGATTATTGAAGGAAGGTGGTGGCAGCGGATATTTTTGGGGTGCTGGAGCTGTCTTGTGGTGCGATTTATGCTTGATTCGCTACCTGATTGAGAGGTGAGAACAAGTGGAGATACATCTACCCCATTAGAGTGGCCCCCAGTCACGTGCTGGTGAGTGTGTAAGTGACAATGAGGTTTTCCCATCTCGCACATTGATGACATATCCATTGTCAGAATGGAGTCATCTGGGCCCACCAGAGAAAGACATTTTTATGGCCCATTCTTCAGCTATATAAAGAAGTTATTCACAACCTCTGCCAGGTACCATTCACACAGTATTACTTGCTCACATTTGTGGTATCCATGAGGGTACTATGAGGAAAGGTACCCTGATGTACTGTATATTGTGACATAGTTGCCATACATTGACTACGTTTGCTCTATTTGCAGACATTATATGCTTTCTCTGTGAGACTTAAAAGCCTGGTAGACAATGCTATTAAGTCCCACAGACAATGAATGTACCGTCAGCAAATTGAGCATTCAAAGTCCACATAGGACTATCTTTATTCAAATAAACTCTATGAGACCATGGCTGCTATGTCATGTTATACGTTAGGGTACCTTTTCTTACAGTGCCCTAACAGATACCTTGGATGTGAGCAAAAAACACTGTGAACAGCCCCTTACTTAAAACATGCTTAAAATAATCAAATTCTAAAAAAACACTATAACACAGGGGATAAGTAAGGAGTTTTTTTTTCTTTTTTTTTTCAAGACTGAATACTAAAGAACCAATATTTTAGAAGAATTTGTTATGGTGTAAGAAAATATCTATGTTCCACTAGCTTGCGGGGTTAGCTGTAATTAGCAGTCGGTACCTGCTGGGTATGTGGTAGGTTCAGTGAGTGAGCCTCCTACATACTCCCTTACTGACATTAAGACGTAAATGGGTTATTTCCATTTCAGTACATTTATGACATATGGACAGAACCAGCACCTGTCTCAAAAACATGGTCTCCTTTCCACTCTGTCCTTATTATTGCCACAGTGAACAGAGAGGTGACTGTGCATTATCTGCATGCCACCTCATAGTTCACTACAGTACAAATATAGATATGGTATAAAGCAACATGCATCTATCAGACATTTACAGTATATTTTGCCAATATATGCCATAAATGTCTGAGATGGTAACACAACATTAATTCATACTACATACAGGGTAATCACATTGCCATTACCTACACAGTAGACATACACCACTGTCACACCATATACATTCCATAGACACCTCTCACACATGCCACACACATCCTGCATACATCAATCACACCCAACACACATCCCCATATATAACTCTCACATCGTATAAATCCCCATACATCTCACCAGACACCTCTCACAAACATCACTCACACACCACAGGGCCATCTTAACAGAATTATGGGACCCTGGGAAGAGCTGTGCACTGGGCCCCCAAACCCCTCACAGGAATAAATATATAAATTATTGATAAATGTATAACCTATAACGCCATCATTTAGAGACCACATAGCAGTCAGACACCAGCTCATGTCCCCATCACATGATAGTGACTACAGCACTAATCTAACACAGAAGAGAAATAACCCCTGACATACATTCCCTTTTCTTCTCCTTCCATCTTGAACGCCATGACAACTTCTCCCAACCATAACTCATCCCTGCAGAAATAAATGCACAAACATCTTACAATCCACACTTTAATAGCACTTTGCTACCAATTCCTACCTCTGGTATGGGCGCCCCCCATTAAGTAGCATTTCCCTCCACTAAGTAGGTAGGTAGGTATATAGACCCCCAGTAGTTATATAGATCCCAGTAGGTAGGTATATAAGCCCACTGTAGGTAGATGAACAGACCCCTGTAGATAGGTCGGTATATATTGCCCCTGTATGTAGTTCTACGCCTTCCTGAAGGTAGGTATATATGCACCCTAAGGGCAGGTATACAACCGGTAGGTATACAATCCCCTATAGGTAGGTAGGTAAATATGCCTCCTCTAGGTAAACAGGTAAATATAAATGCCCATTGTATACAGTCCCCTGTAGGTAGATAGAAAGGTTCCTGTATATGCAACCCACTAAAGGTAGGTAAACAGCTTTCTGTATATATAGCCCCCTATAGGTAGATACAGCCTCCTGTACACATACCCCCCTGTATATATGGCCACCTGTAACATGACCCTCTGTATATATGTTCACATGTATATATAGCCCCTTGTAATATAGTCCCCTGTGTATATGGCCCCCCTGTAATATAGCTCCCGGTATATATCTCCCCTGTATTATAGACCCTTGTATAAATGGCCCCCTGTAATATAGTCCCCTGTATATATGCCTCCCTGTATTATAGTCACCTGTATATATGGCCACCTGTAACATGACCCTCTGTATATATGTTCCCCTGTGTATATGCCCCCCCTGTAATAGAGTTCCCGGTATATATCCCCCCTGTATTATATTGCCTTGTATATACTGTATGGTCCCCTGTAATATAGTCCCCTGTGTATATGCCTCCCTGTATTATATTCCCCTGTATATATGGCCCCCTGTGTTATAGTCCCCTGTATATATGGTCCCCTGTATTATAGTCCCCTTTATATATGGCCCCCTGTATTATAGTCCCCTGTATTATGGTCCTCTGTATATATGGCCCCCTGTATTATAGTCCCCTGTATGTATGGCCCCCTGTATTATAGTCCCCTGTATTATAGTCCCCTGTATATATGGCCTCCTGTAGGTTCTTCTGATTTAGAAAATAAAAAAATAAAAATGCTACTTACCTCTCTGCAGTCTCTGCCGAGGAGCAGGCTCTCCTGCTGACCAGAGAGCTAGTTTCCAGCATAGCGGCTTGACATCACCACGCCATCTACGCCAGGGTATTGCTCCCGGGATCTCTTAGGCCAGAAGCCCACGGACTATTGGCTTAGGAGATACAGCGGCGCAGAAGGTGTAATTTCGCCTCTTGTGTCGCTTAATGATGCAGCGGGTCCAGAAATCCAGCACACAGACATGCCACCCGGACATGCCACAGGGGCTGTTACTCCACTGAGCAGGATAGACGGCTGTCTCAGGGGGCCCCGGGCAACCATCTACCCTGCCCAATGGAAGAGACGGCCCTGACACACTAGACACCTCCCACATACATTACACACACACCAGACACATCTCCATACATCACTCACACACAGTATGCATTTCCATACATCAATTGCTCACTCACACACCGGACATGTCCCACATACATCACTCAAACACCGCATACATCATTCACACACTGTATACATCCCCATACATTACGCCCACAGCAGACACCTCCTACATACATGACTCACACACCAAACACATGCCCATACATCACTCATAAACCAGACACCTCTAACATACATCACTCACACACCATATATAACTATACATTATTCAAACACCAGACACATTCCCATACATCACTTACACACCATATACATGGCCATATATTACTCACACACCAGACACCTGCCACATACATCAATCACACACCAGATACATCCCAATACATCACCCATACACCAGACACCTTCCACATACTTTAGTCACACACTAGACACATTCCCATACATCAATCACACACCAGACACATCCCACATATATCACTCACACCAGACACATTTCCATATATCACTCCCACACCGAATACATCCCCATACATCACTCACACACTGTATACATCCCCATACATTACTCACAAACCAGATACATCCCCATACATCTCTTACACACTGTATATATCCCCATATACTGCACACATATAAGAAACAGCCCCATAAATCACTCTCACACCACAACATTCCCATACATAACTCACACATCGCACACATCCCCATACATCACTCATACACTGTATACATCCACATACATTACTCACAAACCAGCTACATCCCCATGTATCACTTTCCCACCACACACATTCCCATACATCACTCACAAATCACACACATTCCCATACATCACTCACACACCATGTATACCCCCATACATCACTCACACACTGGACACATTCCCATATGTCACTCACAAACTGGAAATATCCCTATACATCACTCACACACTGGACACATTCCACTTACATCACTCACACACCATATACACTCACCGGCCACTTTATTAGGTACACCTGTCCAACTGCTCGTTAACACTTAATTTCTAATCAGCCAATCACATGGCGGCAACTCAGTGCATTTAGGCATGTAGACATGGTCAAGACATTCTCCTGCAGTTCAAACCGAGCATCAGTTTGGTGTAGAAAGGTGATTTGAGTGCCTTTTGGACGTGGCATAGGTTGTTGGTGCCAGAAGGGCTGGTCTGAGTATTTCAGAAACTGCTGATCTCCTGGGATTTTCACGCACAAACCATCTCTAGGGTTTACAGAGAATGGTCCGAAAAAAGAAAAAAACATCCAGTGAGCGGCAGATCCTTGTGGGCGGAAATGCCTTGTTGATGCCAGAGGTCAAAGGAGAATGGGCAGACTGGTTCGAGCTGATAGAAAGGCAACAGTGACTCAAATAGCCACCCGTTACAACCAAGGTAGGCAGAAGAGCATCTCTGAACGCACAGTACGGCGAACTTTGAGGCAGATGGGCTACAGCAGCAGAAGACCACACCGGGTGCCACTCCTTTCAGCTAAGAACAGGAAACTGAGGCTCAATTTGCCCAAGCTCATCGAAATTGGACAGTAGAAGATTGGAAAAACGTTGCCTGGTCTGATGAGTCTCAGATTTCTGCTGCGACATTCGGATGGTAGGGTCAGAATTTGGCGTCAACAACATGAAAGCATGGATCCATCCTGCCTTGTATCAACGGTTCAGGCTGGTGGTGGTGGTGTCATGGTGTGGGGAATATTTTCTTGGCACTCTTTGGGCCCCTTGGTACCAATTGAGCATCATTGCAACGCCACAGCCTACCTGAGTATTGTTGCTGACCATGTCCATCCCTTTATGACCACAATGTACCCAACATCTGATGGCTACTTATTTCAGAGGATAATGCGCCATGTCAAAAGCTGGAATCATCTCAGGACTGGTTTCTTGAACATGACAATGAGTTCACTGTACTCAAATGGCCTCCACAGTCACCAGATCTCAATCCAGGGGGTCCAACCCGTTACTAGCATGGTGTACCTAATAAAGTGGCCGGTGAGTGTACATCCCCATACATTACTCACAAACCAGATATGTCCCCATACAACACTCACACACTGTATATCTCCCCATACATTGCTCACACATAAGAAACATCCCCATACATAACTCCTACACTGCACACATTACCATAAATCATTCACACACCGCACACATCCCCATACATCAATCACATGTCATATACATCCCCATACATCATTCACACACTATATACATACCTGTACACCACTCATACACCGTATATATCCCACATACATCACTCACACATCCTATAAATCCCACACACATTGTATAAATCCCCCCCATACACCAGTCACACACTGTATAAATCCCACATACATCCCTCACACACCCTATACATCCCACATTCATCACTCACACACTAAAAACATCCCCATACACCACTCACACAACATGTACCTTTCAGATACTCTACACATCCCACATACATCACTCACACACCATATACATCCCAATACTTAACTCTCACACTGTATACATCCTCCTGAATACATCACTCATACAGCACACACATCCCCATACATCACTCACATATTGTATACATCCCACATACATTGCTCACATACCATAAACATCCCGTATACTGTACATCACTCACACATCATATACTTCTCATATTCATCACTCACACATTGTACACATCCCTATACATTACTCACACACCGTATACATCCTCCATAAATCACTCACACACTGGACACATCCCCATACATCACTCATACGCTAGACACATTCCTGTACATCACTCACACACTGGACACATTCTTGTATATCACTCACACACTCTATACATGAAACATATATCACTCACACACAGTATGCATCTCTATACATCACTAACATATGTACAGGAGTTGGTGTTAAGATAAACTACAGAAATTTAATACTGTTTAATAATGTTACATAGTTTGTAAGGCTAAAAAAAGACAGATGTCCATCCAGTTCAGCCTATTGTGCTAAAGTGTTGATCCAGAGAAAGGCAAAAACCCCCATGAGGTAGAAGCCAATTGTCCTCATTGTCCTCCTACACCTGTTCTCAAGCAATAAAACACGTAAATAGGACCTGCCTGACAATGTGAAATAGACTAAAAGATCCTCGGAAGCTAGATATCATAGGGAGATCCAAAGACATTCAGGAACAAATGAAAATCAAAGTAATTGAAATCTATCAGTCTGGAAAACGTTTTAAAGCTATCTCTAAAGCTTTGGAACTCAAGAGAACCACAGTGAGATCCATTATCCACAAATAAAGAAAACATGGAACTGTGGAGAATCATCACAGGAGTTGTCAACCATCCAAAATGACCCCAAGAGGGCTGCGACAAATCATCCAAGAGGTCACAAAGCATCTCACAACAATATTCAAAGAACTGCATTCCTCACTTTCCTCAGTTATGATCTGTGTTCAGTACTCCAGCATAGGAAAGAGACTGTGCAAAAATGGCTTGCATGGCATAGTTCCAAGACAAAAACCACTGCTGAGCAAAAAGAACATAAGGGCTTGTCTCAGGTCTGCCAGAAAACATCTTGATGATTCCCCAAAACTTTTGTGAGAAGATTCTATGGATTGACAAGACAAAAGTTTAACTTTTTGGAAGGTGTAAGTCCCATTACATCTGGCATAGAAGCAACACAACATTTCAGAAAAGGAACATCGTACCAACAGTAAAGCATGGAGTTGGTAGTGTAATGGTCTGGGGCTATTTTGCTTCTTCAGGATCTGGAAAACTTGCTGTGATAAATGGAACCATGAATTCTGCTGTCTACCAACAAATCCTGAAGTAGAATATCAGGCCATCTGTTCGTGACATCAAGCTGAAGTGCACTTGGCTTATGCAGCAGGACAAAGATCTAAAACACCCCCAGCAAGTCCATGTCTGAATGACTTAAGAAAAATAAAATTAAGACTTTGGGGTTGCCTAGTGAAAGATCTGACCTTAATCTGATTAAGATACTGTGGCATGACCTTAAAAATTGCTTGGAAACTATCCAATGTGGGTGAATTACATTATGAGTGGGACAAAATTCCTCCGGAGTATTGTAAAAGATTCATTGGCAGTTATTGCAAATGCTTGATTGCAGTTGTTGCTGCTAAGAGTTATTAGGTTTAGGAGGCAATTAATTTTTCACACAGGGCCCTGTAGATTTGATTACTTTTTCTCTCAATAATAAATAACTTAATTTAAAAACTGCTGTTTGTGTTTACTTGTGTTATGTTTGTATAATATTTAAATATTTCAATATTTAAATTTGGTGATCTGAAACATTTAAGTGCGACAAACATCCAGAAGATTAAGAAATCAAGAAGGGGGCAAATACTTTTTTCACACCACCGTATGCCAGTTTATAATATTTTAGTATATTCTATTATATCAGGGCTATATTTTCTAGTAGGCACCTGAGGATGTGTGCCTAGGGCAGCACTTAAACAAGTGAATAAATGGTTTTGTGCAGTTGGTAACATGGCAGCATTAAGTGCCACGCTACCGGTAATTAGGCAGAAAAGGCAGGCATATATGTTCCTATATATACTGTATAAATCTGTATAAATAAATTATTGTGAATAAGCCATTTGTAAGTTCAGCATTCTAAAACAGGCTTCAGGATCTCCTCCCACCTCTCATGTTTGTTCCCTTTTTTATGTACTTTACCTTCTTTCAGTTTACATTCATCATTTAGACCCCAGATAGCAGGTTTATTAGCCTTTGACTTGTCTCACTACATTGATTCATCTTACCTCAGCCAGTATCAGACTGGGAGCCCTGGGGCCCACAGAGGAGTTGATCTTGGGGGGGCCCACCCTACAGCTACTGTATATGAAAAAATTAACGGCCTCTTGGACATAAATGCAACCATTTTACTACATAATACAGTGTGAAAAACAGAACTGAAAAGTGTAGTACGCTGTACCGAGTCATATATCTGTCTCACACGTCTGTCTATCTCACATGTCTGTCTCACAAATTTGTCACAGTTTAACATATCATAGACACATTGCTAAATAGCTCCATCCATACCCCCACCACCCACCACCAGCACACATACAATATCCCCGTCTAAGCACCTCGCGCACCTTACCATCTTCTAAAATAAGCACCACTATAAACACCAGCAAGAAAGTAAAAGTGTAACTCCTAATCACAGGATCAGGTGTACATTCACTTTTACAATCAGGGACTAGTGTACGCTGCCACTATACTAGTGCCGTAATGACCTACAACACTGCCATATGGAGACCATATAGTGGTCAATCAAACAAAACATGGAACCTGCAAAAAAGAATTTATGCTATCTACAATACATGAAAAAACCTTGAGGTTCTTAGTTCACATGTTTTGATCAAAACTGTTTAAGCCACCTCCGACATTCAACGGGACCTCAGTACAGGTGGTCCTACTCTATTTTTACCTCACATATGAGTCCACTTCAGACTTCTCATTTGGGTCCTCCGACCTCCATAATCCAGAGAGAAAAAAGCACCAGCCTTATAAGCATATTGATGATTTAGTAACCTGTGGAGGTGGGCAGGGTGCAAAAAAACAAAATGGAGGCATCCATTCCTCCCTGTATTAGTTAAAAGCAATATATGCCAATTGCAACGTATGGTTCTGCACAAAAAAACATTTCTGTAAACACAATGTGAACACAGGTGTACACTGGCATGGCTGTGGTACCTATACACACATTCCAATACCAGTAGCACACCATCAGCAAAAAGGGCTATAAAACAAAACATGGAAACCTGCAAAAAAGCATTTATGCTATCTACAATACATGAAAAAACCTTAAGGTTCTTAGTTCACATGTTTTGATCAAAACTGTTTAAGCCACCTACGACTTTCAACGGGACCTCAGTACAGGTGGTCCTACTCTATTTTTACCTCTCATTTGAGTCCAATTCAGACTTCTCATTTGGGTCCTCAGACCTCCATAATCCGGAGAGAAAAAAGCACCTGTCTTATAAGCATACTGCACTGATTTAGTAACCTGTGGAGGTGGGCAGGGTGCAAAAAAACAAAATGGAGGCATCCATTCCTCCCTGTATTAGTTAAAAGCAATATATACCAATTGCAACGTATGGTTCTGCACAAAAAACATTTCTGAAAAACATAATGTGAACACAGGTGTACACTGGCATGGCTGTGGTACCTATACACACATTCCAATATCAGTAGCACACCATCAGCAAAAAGGGCTATCAAACAAAACATGGAAACCTGCATAAAAGCATTTATGCTATCTACAATACATGAAAAAACCTTGAAGTTCTTAGTTCACATGTTTTGATCAAAACTGTTTAAGCCACCTCCGACTTTCAACGGGACCTCAGTACAGGTGGTCCTACTCTATTTTTACCTCTCATTTGAGACTAATTCAGACTTCTCATTTGGGTCCTCCGACCTCCATAATCCAGAGAGAAAAAAGCACCAGCCTTATAAGCATACTGCACTGATTTAGTAACCTGTGGAGGTGGGCAGGGTGCAAAAAAACAAAATGGAGGCATCCATTCCTCCCTGTATTAGTTAAAAGCAATATATACCAATTGCAACGTATGGTTCTGCACAAAAAACATTTCTGAAAACACAATGTGAACACAGGTGTACACTGGCATGGCTGTGGTACCTATACACACATTCCAATATCAGTAGCACACCATCAGCAAAAAGGGCTATTAAACAAAACATGGAAACCTGCAAAAAAGCATTTATGCTATCTACAATACATGAAACAACCTTAAGGTTCTTATTTCACATGTTTTGATCAAAACTGTTTAAGCCACCTACGACTTTCAATGGGACCTCAGTACAGGTGGTCCTACTCTATTTTTACCTCTCATTTGAGTCCAATTCAGACTTCTCATTTGGATCCTCCGACCTCCATAATCCAGAGAAAAAAAAGCACCAGCCTTATAAACATACTGCACTGATTTAGTAACCTGTGGAGGTGGGCAGGGTGCAAAAAAACAAAATGTAGGCATCCTTTCCTCCCTGTATTAGTTAAAAGCAATATATGCCAATTGCAATGTATGGTTCTGCACAAAAAACATTTCTGAAAAACACAATGTGAACACAGGTGTACACTGGCATGGCTGTGGTACCTATACACACATTCCAATATCAGTAGAACACCATCAGCAAAAAGGGCTATCAAACAAAACATGAAAACCTGCAAAAAAGCATTTATGCTATCTGCAATGCATGAAAAAACCTTGAGGTTCTTAGTTCACATGTTTTGATCAAAACTGTTTAAGCCACCTTCGACATTGAACGCGACCTCAGTACAGGTGGTCCTACTCCATTTTTACCTCTCATTTGAGTCCAATTCAGACTTCTCATTTATGATATCATGTATTGTTGATAGCATACATTTTGACTAAGAACTATTTCAGGTTTGGCACGGATTTTTTTTTTTTCAGCGGCAGGGGACCTCGATGGGGTCTCCTGTCGCACCAAGCTTTGCCAACATTTATGTTGAGCATATTAAAAGTACTTATATCATCCACGGACCTCATGGCCATAATATATATGAATAGCTGAGGTACGTGGATGATATTGTCCTATTATGGAAAACGGACAGCAACTGAACTTGATGAGTTTTGCCATGAGGTTAATAATATACATCCGTTACTAGAATTTACAATTACAAAAAGTAAAGAGAGCATTGACTATTTAGATGTCACAGTTTATAGAAAGGACGGAAGACTTGAAGCAACATTGTTTAAGAAACCATCTGATCGTAACAATTTATTGCATTATGACAGTTTTCATGTACCACATGTTTTAAAGGGAATACCAAAGGGACAGTTTGCCAGAATAAGACGCATATGCTCGACGGATGAAGAGTATCAGAATAACAAAGAGCTGATGATTAAAAAATTTGTTGAAAGATGGTACCCAGAAAAATAAATAGTAAAAATAGGAGAAGAAATGGGCCAACTACCAAGATCTAAGATGAGGGAACAGAATAATGAGAGAAAGAAAAACAGACAAATAAAAGATAAAAATAACATAGACTTTATATCTGTCTATGATGACCATGCAGGGTTGGTAAAAGATACCATCCTGAGGGCATGGAGAATATTACAAAGTGATCCTGTAAATGGAAAACTGTTTGTGGACAAACCAATGTTCATATAAAGGAAAGGACGCACAATAAGAAGCATGGTTGTACATTCAGATCTTAGAAAACCTAAATTCCGACAGAAGTTTTTAAGCACACAAAAAAGAGGCACGTTCCCATGTTTAACATGTCAAAACTGTACAAATATAATTAAAGGCCCCCAAATAATGCATCCGACACAAGGTCATGCTATTAAAATCCAAGGCTATTTTACATGCAATACCGCAAATGCAGTTTACATGTTAAAATGCCCATGCGGGAAGGTATATATGGGACAGACCTCCCGCCAAGTGAAAATCCGCATTAATGAACATAAGTCACAAATAAGATTATTTAAAAACCGACATGTACAAGGACAAGATGATACGACTAATATAAAAAAGTTTAGTGAAACAACTGTGGCGCGACATTTTTTTGAACATCGCCACAATGTAAGTGAACTTAGATGGTGTGTCCTTGAACAGATAGATGTAACAGAAGGAGAACAGGTTAGATGTAAATTACTACAAAAAGAGGTTTAATGGATCACTAGGCTCCAATCCCTTGTTCCAAAAGACATGAATAAAGAATGCAATTGGAGTGTCTTTCTGTGAGGAACTAGGATAGGTTAGAGGTTTCGTAACATATGACATAGAAAAGTTAAAAGGAAGAAATAAAATATTGTTGAATTAAGTCCTACCAACTATAAAATACTACATATGTTTACGATTATGGTTTTAATGTTGACACATGTATTAAATGTATGCTACATAATGAGAAATAGATCAGAATGATTTACAATCTAACCTTGTCTATAGATGGAGACATGTTTGGAACAGATCCCGTTCTCATTCAAAGTCGGGCTCTGTCTCATCATCTGTCTCCATGAATGAGCACCTTAGGATGAGAAACAATAAGGCTGAAGATAACAAGAATGATGGGGCTTCTAGATACAATGCGGGGTCTCTCAATAAACGGAAGAGAGCCCCGCATGGACAACAAGCAAGGAGTACAAGATCTAAATTGGAGGTACTTAACTTATCCTCACACATATTGTCTGATACCCAAAAGGAAGTGTTGAGTATGGGACTAACATTCTCCCCCGCTTATTCTTTTGATTTCTTTACAGCCCTAAAAGATTTACATTTATTTTCACGTAAATTAATTTTGAAGAAATTGCATCACAGTAGATCTAATGTGGAGATTTTGGGTTCTATCGAAGAAAGAGAGGCACTTGCAGTGTTGGAGGATTTATTGATGGAACAAGAATCTCAGACCCCTGATCAATTTCCGAGATGTGTCCTGCCCAGATCTACGAGGTTTCCTCCCTTGTCCCTATGCCCTCAAGTGGAGATCTTCACCCGACTGGTGACGGAGGATTTTGAGAAAATCTCCTCTAAGGTAAGAAATGATAATTTATCAAACGCCCAACGCGTGGCTTTGAAAGAATTACAATCATATACAGATGTGGTATACAAGGCAGGGGAAAAGGGAGGAAACATTGTGATCTGGGCAGTGACCAAATATGAAAAAGAGGCTTTCCGGCAATTGAGGGATAAAGAAACATATCAAAAACTGCCCCATAACCTGGTACAGTCGTTTTCTATAGAGTTGCATCAAATCTTGGAAACGGCATATCAGGAGGGGATTATACCCAAGAAAATTTTGGATGGGTTATGTGTGAAATATCCCAAAATTCCCACGTTATCAACGATCCCCCTGGCCGCCCGATAGTTTCGGGGATCGGAGGTTTATGTGATCCGGTCTGTAAATTTGTTGATTTTTATTTGAAACCGATTGTGGAAATATTGCCATCACATGTTAGGGACACTACGGATGTCCTGGGATGGGTGGATGGCATTGTTATGGAACAGGACATGTTTTTAGTAACAGCCGATATAGAGTCCCTCTATACCAGCATAATGCATGAGGATGGGATCCGTGCGGTCTTTTTCCTTCTTTGGGATGAGCAACCTGGACAGCCACTTGTGCGATCTGATTTTGCAACTTTTGCAATTTATATTGACACATAATTTTTTTGTATTCAAGGACATTTTTTATCTTCAGAGACGCGGCACTGAATTGGGTGCTGCGTGTGCCCCATCGTATGCGAATCTCTTCCTCGGATTTTGATATTCCATGGCGATGGGGCTCGCGCCGCTGAACCAGTGCTGTGCTGGATGCGCTACATTGACGACGTGCTTTTTCTTTGGCAGGGTTCTGAGGATGGCCTGCTGATGTTTATGAGTTTACTTAATCAGAATTCTATGAACATCAGACTTACATACAAATATGATAGTAAGAGAGTGGATTTTCTCAATTTATTAATTGAAGTGGATCAGAAGTGATATCTTCAGACGGATGTCTTTAGGAAGAGCACGTCAGTTAATACTTTACTACATGCGTCATCGTCTCACAATTATTATACGATTAAGGCTGTTCCGGTTGGTGAGTTCCTTAGGATGAAGTGGATTTGCTGATCCGAGGAAAAATTTGAACATCAATCAGCTGATTTAAAGGTTCGTTTTAGGGATAAAGGCTGCAGTGGCAGAGTCATCAGGAAAGGCTACCTTAGGGCCAAAAAAACTCCTAGAAAT
Organism: Phyllomedusa bahiana; assembly: GCA_025379985.1. NCBI lineage: Eukaryota > Metazoa > Chordata > Amphibia > Anura > Hylidae > Phyllomedusa > Phyllomedusa bahiana. The sequence goes on along the minus strand of JAODAL010021173.1, from coordinate 49,807 downwards.
TTGTTACTAAAAAATCAGGTATAAAGGTCTATAGATAATAATGTTCGTTTCATCTCTACATTTAATACACATTGGTCCACTATGAGGCAAATTCTGAAAAAACATTGGCCAATTCTTCAAACTGAGCCGTGTTTTAGACAATCTTTGTCAGATACCCCAATGATGACAGCAAGGAGATGTCGTAACTTAAAGGACTTTTTGACTAAGAGTCATTATGTTCCTGAAAGAAAGAAATTTTTGGGGAATTCTAACCCAAGGATAGGGTTTTTCCCATGTGGCGACTGTCTAGTATGCCAAAACCTGGTACGTGCGAATACGTTTCAATCAACAGCTGGGTCAAGAGTTTATAAAATATTAAGTTATATTTCATGCAGTACCACCAATGTCATATATTTGGCCACATGTGGCTGTTCCAAATCATATGTCGGTTTGACAACCCATGAATTACGGGTAAGAACAAAGGGAACATGTGAGGGATATCTTGGCTGCAAGGAACTGCCAGGATATTTCATCTCTGAAGACCATGCCTAAACATTTTTACCAATTTCATGATTGTAATCCGAGCTCATTCAAGGTCATTGGAATCGATTACGTCCACTGTGGTGTTCGTGGCGGAAATGTGAAACAGATGTTAGAACAGAAAGAATGTAAATAGATCATCCATTTAAATTCCATGTCTCCGATTGGTTTGAATGAAAAATTGAGCTTTGCATCTTTTCTCTGACTCACTCACTCGTCTTTTTAATTCTTGTGATTTTTTGTCTTTGTATATGTTATGTGTTTTTAATTTTATTCTCATTACAATCTTTTTAGATGCTTGATCATTGATATTGATGTGACTAATACCTTCCTTGTCCATCCCTGCATGTCGATCAATTTTTCTGTCTATTCCTGTTTATGGACTAAATGGATGAAAAGAGGATAAAGAAATGAAGAAAAGAAAACATAATTATTTATTTATTTTTTTATTTATTTTTTGTATGGTGTATGAAACTGTTAGTTATCCACGTTTATTTATTCACTTTGCACATCACTTGTTTAATAATATGATAATGTATACACTATAATATTGTATGTTCTTATATATAATGTATATAATATATATTTTTACAACATCACACATTTTATATTCTATATTATATATTTCTTTATTATTGCACACTTTTAGCACTGTTGTCATGTAATATTGACTCCTCTACACGTCACTCACTTCATTGCACTGTACAATGCACTTATTATTTAATATCTGTACAAGTCCTTTTGTCCCTTATGAGATCTGGGTGTTTGGCAGTTTATATAGTATAGAACTACATGCAGGCTATGTGCGCTTGCGCCGTGATCTGACCGTCCTTTCCCTTCGTTCCGGCGTCTGCTAGGTGATCTTGCGCCTGACCGGAAATGCGCATTCCGGCGCATGCGCGGTGGAGCTTGACGGCGGGAAGTGGGGCATGGTCCGCTCCGATTTCGGCGCGGACGCCGAATAATGCATGCTGTGATTAGGTGAGCCTTATTTGGGTAGGTATTGGTCCTATATATATAGCATCGTTAGGACAGTAAATCTGTTGTCCACTGAAGAAGCCGATTTCTGGCGAAACGCGTCGGGACGGGGTTCACAGCGACTCCTACCTCCCCCCGTCGGTATGGTTAATATGACTTGTTGACTATTGCTTCCTAGCATAGATTTGATACTTTAAGTCGTTTTGCTGGTCCAGCATAGGTAGTGTGGGGTTTGGTAGTTTCCATCACATGTGACATACCTTTACAAAGTTATACAGCTTTGCATCAAGGATGCTATGCACTTTAACCTATGAGATACCCATTTACTATATGTATCACTTTTCTTTGTTTATGTATGTATGCTACATTTTGGGGCATTTTCGTGCTAGCACTATTTATACCTTATAGCTGATAATTGGTAAACATCGGATTATATGTCGTTATTTTCGTTATGTCCCCCTTTTTTTGGTTTTCCTCTTGTTTGTGTATGTTGTTTTGATTTTACTTGTCATTATGTATGTATATGTTAATAAAGTATTTTGTAATTTTTTGTTCAGATAGGACTCCAGTCTTTTGTTGTTTAACATAATGAGAAATAGATAGGATATACAACCAAAGGGTTAAAATTAGATCATGTGATCTCCCTGTGTTAAGAGGCATTCCAACCTACCTCAGGTGTGCTTGAGAAAGAGGGCGGACCCCGAAACGTCACGCAGTTCACTGCTATCCTAGTCAGAGAGAGGACGGTGTTGTCTGAGTTGGCTGCTAAGCTGTTCCAGCCTGCTTCACAAGAGATCGATGAACGGACGTTGTTGCTGGTAAGCAGCCTACGATAATCTAGTAAACTAAGGAAGCTACTGAATAGGGTAGGAGTGCCCGAAATATTTAAAATCTTATGTAAAATTTACGCTATATACCGAATTCCTGAATATGGACTGAGATGATACTATATCACATCGAGTCAACTTTTAAGTTGTGTTTTTGATGGTATAGAGATAAATGAAGAAATGTTTTACATTAAGCAAGATTAAAGGTCCAGTCTATTTGATTGAAGGTGATATATGAAGAAAAGGGTTAAGGACGCCCAAACTGGACAGATGAATGCGTGTATGATAAAAGGAAAAAGGTACAACAGTTTTCTCTACAGTAGTTTGCAGGTAGTTAGGGCTCCCTTTAAGTACTATGCAGGTGGTTAGGGCCTCCTTTAGGTGGTCTGCAGGAAGTTAAGGCCCCCTTTAGGTAGTCTGCAGGCAGTTAGGGCCTCCTTTAGGTAGTCTGCAGGCAGTTAGGGTCTCCTTTATATAGTCTGCGGGCAGTTAGAGCCTTTTTTAGGTAACCTGCAGGCAGTTAGGGTCTGTTTTAGATAGTCTGCAGGCAGTTAGGGCCTCCTTTAGGTAGTCTGCAGGCAGTTAGGGCCTCCTTTAGGTAGTCTGTAGGCAGTTAGGGCCATATTTATCATAAAAATAAAATTAAAAGAAACCCTCACCTTTCGCCCCGCTCCAAGACGTGACGAGCTGCCCGCCGGCTTCTAGTGAAGCCCAGCATAGGCGGCATGATGATGTGACATCATCACGCTGCCTATGTCACCACTGGAAGGCTTAAAGCCTAACACCTTAGGCCTACCAGGGTGAATAGCAGAGCAGAGCGCCAGTGGCCCTGTCTCTGAACGCTCAGGACAAAGGGCCCAGGCGTTCGAAGCAGGATGCGGTATTCAGGCCCCGGGTAGTGGCAACATTACCTCCGGGGCACACAGGAGCTCGGGGCCTACCAAGGAATCCCCGGCGGGCCAGTCCAGTCCGGGTCAGTCCTGTTTTCATTTTTGAATTAAGGTACGTGTTTACTAGTTACTACTAGCCTGCAGTGATGAGCTGCTGAAGACGCCAGGGGCAAGATGTTTGAATGTTGGCGCTGACAGGCCAGAATGCACCAGAATGTATGAACCTGTTCTTCTGCAGGTCATACATAAAGGCTCATTGTAGTGCCAATACGACAAGTCTGGCTCAGACAGACCACATTTAACTTAGTCTGGCTGTTCTAACTGCTCTGCGCATAGGTTTGGTGTCAAAGAATTATAAATGTGTCTACTTCTATGAATGTGATGTGACACACCCCTTAATCTTACAAAGGCACCTATTGCGCCAATGTTTGGAGTGCACCTGTTTAAACATTCTTTTTAGCTCAAAGTTCACCAGAAAACTGGCGCGGCCCCATACATACTTGTGGCCCCAGGTGTTTATCTGTAGTGACCAGCGCATGCTATCAGAGAGCTATAGTGATCTGATGAGCTGATGCAGCCCATACAAGAGGGGTAATCTATTAATACTAGGACACTGTTAATTGATTTATTGCAAAGTGACTTGCTTTTTCAAGATCTTATACATAAAAATTAATACTTGTAGTGGAACAACCCCGTTAATACAATATCATTCCAGAACACCGGGCCAGATTTACTGAGACTGTCTAAAATTGAGACAAAAACTAGAAGATAGGCAAATGATGTTTAAAATTCACCAAAGTGGTGAATTCTGTGTGGTAGATTTGGTGCATTCTATTTTATTTCTATTTATTACTTAACTTTTACTTATATTTTACTCATTTAATAACCTTGTCTGCATTTTAGAATTCTTCTCAGCCAAACCCCCTTTTTAAACACTTTTCCAACCTCTCCAGTTAGGCACTAAGGGCGACATGTATGAATCTCGCCACGTCGGAGCGCATGTTTCCGCCAGTTTTCTGGCGAAGTTTGCGCCTGATTTATGTTGGTGCCGAGGTGTGATCATATATACCATGTAAAGTCCGCCGCGCCTCGTCCGTGTGTGGGGCGCAGTGTGGGGACTTCGGCGCAGTGCGGGACTGCGCCGAACATGTATTCCGATTCTAGACAGGCTGGAAATGAGCGAAAAATCATTAAACATGTCCGTGCGGAGTATGAATTAAAAAATTGCCTTTATTAGGTGTAAAACATTCTCTGAAAAAGAGCTGTAACCTACTAAAAAAATACATAAATAAAATCACTTTCCACAAATCTAGAATGGCGCTACATCAGGAATTAGGATCTTGGAAATTGCCGGGAAATACAGTAATTCAAATTCTGTCAGCTCTTCTCATTGGTCGCCAGAAACCAGCCAATCAGAATAGGAGCGACAGTGACCCATTATAACCTATGGAGACATCTTGACCAATCAAAATCAAAGGAGGGACAGTTCAAAATACAGTAAAAATGCAGAAAATAGCGGATTGGTTGAGCTAGCGGGGCCTTGGCAATCCTGGCCAATCAGAATAGGAGCAGCAGGGACCCATTATAACCTATGGAGAAATATTGACCAATCAAATGCAAAGGCGGGACAGTTCAAAATACAGTAAAAAGGCAGAAAAGAGCTGATTGGTTGAAGTAGCGGGGGCTTGGCTATCTCGGCCAATCAGAGCGCGACCTACTTGTCCCATTGTAGTCAATAGAGAGATCGGGGCAATGAAATCTCGGCTCTCAGCGCCGTGCGGCATGAAGTATGATTACAAAAATAATTTTTATTAGGTGTAAAATATTATCTGAAAAAGAGCTGAAACCTTCTATAAACATAAATCAATTAAATCCATAACAATGCGTTTGTCGCCGAGACCAGCGCTACATAAGGAATTGGGATAAAGAGAATTGCCGGGAAATACAGTAATTCAAATTCTGTAAGCGCTTCTCATTGGTCGGCAGAAGCCAGCCAATCAGAATAGGAGCGACACTGAACCATTATAACCTATGGAGAAGTATTGACCAATCAGAATAGGAGCGACAGTGAACTATTATAAGCTATGGAGGAGTATTGACCAATCAAATACAAAAGAGGGACAGTACAAAATACAGATAAAAGGCAGAAAAGAGCTGATTGGTGGAAGTAGCGGGGGCTTGGCTAACTCGGCCAATCAGAGCGTGACCTACTTGTCCCATTGTAGTCAATGGAGAGATCGGGGCAATGAAATCTCGGCTCTCAGCGCCGTGCGGCATGGAGTATGATTAAAAAAAATCATTTTTATTAGGTGTAAAATATTCTCTGTAAAAGAGCTGAAACCTTCTATAAACATAAATCAATTAAATCCATAACAATGCGTTTGTCGCCGGGACCGGCGCTACATAAGGAATTGGGATAAAGAGAATTGCCGGGAAATACAGTAATTCAAATTCTGTAAGCACTTCTCATTGGTCGGTAAAAGCCAGCCAATCAGAATAGGAGCGACACTGAACCATTATAACCTATGGAGAAGTATTGACCAATCAGAATAGGAGCGACAGTGAACCATTATAAGCTATGGAGGAGTATTGACCAATCAAATGCAAAGGCGGGACAGTTCAAAAGACAGTAAAAAAGGCAGCAAAGAGCTGATTGGTTGAGGCCAGGTGGCAGATATGAATCCACCAATCATATGTAGTGCGTCTATTTTCAGGGGAGCAAGAAGGGCGCGATAGAATGGCGTACTCAAAGTTTTTACTGTCTATGGGCAATATTCTCGTACTGTGATTGGTTGGGGTGAAGAGGGGCTCGTCCTGTTTTGCCAATCAGCAGGGGAGCTACTTATCTCATACAGTTCTATGTGGCAAAGAAATGCAGAGCGAGCTCTGTTTGTGATTGGCTAAGTTAAAAGAGGCGCGGTTATTTTGGCCAATGGGAGAGCGAGCGATCCTCTTATGGGTTTTCTAATACAATTTCCCTAAAAAATGTCCATGGCAGAAATCAAATGATAAGACTCACGAAGTTGTACCGATGTGGATCTAAAATGCACAATAATCTTGGGCTCACGAAAATAACAAATAAATATGAATTCAATGAGTTCATTTTTATTACTTTATTTTCGTTAGCCAATGATCAATAATATGGGGGTAACGAAAAAAAAGCAATACCAATGAAGTATTTTTTTTTTTTGCTTCGTTACCCCCAAATAATTTAGAGTGAAAGATGCGCCGCATGTATGGCGGCGCCCGAGGTGCGTTCACACATGCGGTGTAAAGTCCACCGCACCTCGCCAGTGTTTGAGACGCAATGCGGGAGTTAGGCGCCGAAGGAATGCGCCCCACCAGGTATCAAAATGGATCGCCATATTCCCTGTTGGAAGTGCGCTCATACATGTGGTGTAAACTTCCCTGCGCCTCACCAGTGTGTGAGGTGCAGTGCGGGGATTTAGGCGCATTAGTAATGCGCCTCACCTGTATATAAATAAGTCGTCATATTCACCTGTCGTTGCTGCCTTCTATTCAATAGGGAATATTCAATTCCCAGCTGCAATGGAGCCTGCTATGCGAGATTCGTTACCTATGAACATTCCACTATATTTGGTGGATGAGGTGATGGAGGTGCTCAGGAGTTGGGACCGGCCTGATACACCATCTGCACATTCCAATGGGGACACAGACCACAGTGATCCCCAGCCGTCTTGATCATATGTTCGCTCCGCACACGAGTCTCAGCGGTCCGGCTCCTCAGCCGTTATTCCACCTGCTGCTTCTGCTCCCTCTGGCGGCTCTATTCCATCTGCTGCCTCTCGTCCCCAAGCTTCTCCCCCTGGCTCTTCTGGGGCCTCGGGAGAGTCGCAAAGGGCAGGGCGCAGCAAAAGTCGCAACTTTTCTGCCATGGAGAATCAGATTCTGGTTGAGGAGGTAACTGATATGTCCAGCTGCCAACTAGTTGCCACTAGCTACATACTGCCTGCTTGGGGTAATGTCTATCAACTCAGCGATTGGTGTCCAAAAGGGTGCTATGTTGGTTAGATGGGGATGGGGCCGACCTCCTTTCACCCATATTTTGTGTTATGGTATGTGGGAAGTATTGGGGGTGTGTATTCACTGTGCCTTATTTCTGTTGGGCCTCCAGAGAAGTTGTGTTTCGTAGAAGGGCAGCCGTTTACATGAGGTCTAATCATGATATAGTGTGTTGTGAGCTTTGTGCGTTTCTTTCCCCATCAACGCCAGTTCTGCCTCTGCTGTTAGCTTGCATATATGTGTTAGCCATTATCAGCCTCATTGTAGCAAAGGCTGTTTCTTTGTAGTTAGTAGCACTCAATTGCATGGGTGTAAGTGCTTGTCTTGACACTAGTTTTTTCTTTTGCCCCAGATTCTGGACTGTTTGGCCGGCTCTTTGAGCATGTTCCCATGGCAGAGAAGACCAGGTTGTTGTGCACCATTGCGGAGTGTATCAACTCAAGAAGCGGCTGGCTGAGGCGGCCCAGACTGGTGGTGACAACAGCTTTGATGCCTTGGATCGGCAGGTGGCTGCCACCTTTGACCCCGAGTAGGTCCAAGGTGTTGGAGCTGTCGATGTCCTGCGTCTTCACACCGGTAAGTAGAAAGGGTCTGGAGGGCTGCTTGAAGGATGTTCTGGGTTGTGGAGGGTGTGTGTATTTGGAACTGATAGGTCTCACAAGTGGAGCATATCCTATGGGCTGTTGTGTTGGTTGGCTCCCTCTATGTGAACACACTGTTATCAGGTACCTTCGAAGGGCCACCATATCTGTCAATGGGATCACTGTGATAATGTCTTACTTCCGCATAGTGACGTATGTGTGCTCATCTTTCCGTTTATGCTGTGCTTTGAGAGACCTCAATTGGAACTCACCTTGCTATGTTAGAAAAAGTCATCTTACTGCATGTCAGTTTTCACACCTAAGGCTGTCGTTTGATGTTAATCATGTCTTTTATTATATTCTAAGACATGTGTTTCCCTTGCTGTCATTATACTTCCACATAGTCTGCTAATGGGGCGGACTGTATGATTGTTAAGGTAGAATATTTTTGTGTTTGAAATTGGCCGATTTATGGTTTGCTAAATGCCTGTTGTGTACATTTACTTCTTTCCTGACCTTTCAAAGCTGTTTGTCCCAGGTACATAAGTGTTTCACAATGTGCAGTTAGGTGACTTGTTTCACGGTCCACACATTACCTGCCATTTGGACCTGCAGTTGTTGGTCCCTTGTTGAAAGTGTTTGGTAAGCCAAGCAAACCTGTCTGTGTCGATTCTATCCAGGCTGTTCAACTCTTGTCTTTAGGTTTTTGAAGGATATCCCTGCACACACTCCTTTGACCTGTGCACAAAGCGAGCTTGAAATAAATACAGGTTAATGTGCGGCCAGTTGCTGTTACTGGCAACCTTGCGTTGGGAGACGCCTCCTGAGGTTGTGTCAGCTCGAGGTAGTGTCAGAGACCACCATAGCAGCTAATTTTTCCCCTCCGCCACCCCACTTTCCCCCTTTGAAACTAAGGACCCCAAACTTCAAACCTGTTGAATGTTTGGGTGGCTTTGGCCCCCAAACATGTCTGTGTAGAGGTGTGTTTGGGGAATATGCAGACCGTCCAGTGAACTCACACCACCACCTCCACCACTGGTTTTCACTCCAAATTCCCCCTTAATCTTTGAAGGCTGCCTTCATCCTTTAATAGCAATCGTCGTGTTTTTGCCATACTGCCGTGGGTGTATTTTTTGTGCCTAATTGTCTGCTATGTCACATTACTGAATGTTTGTTGCTAATACATTTTCTCTCCTTTCTTTCTTGGTGGTGTGCAAACCAATGATTGCAGATCCAGTGGCTGCGCCTTCATCAGCATCTGCGGAGCAGCCTGGTGAAGAGTCCAGTGCTGGGGAAGCTGGCCACCTGAGCGTTCCAGCACCAGCCCAGCTTCCTAGTTCAAATGCAGAGCTTCTGCAACGTATAATCACTTTACTGACTCGGAGTGAAGAGCGCACGGAGGCCAGATGGCAACAATTGTTGGAGGTCCTGATTAGCATGGTCCGTCCAAATGAGCGAGTGGCTGGGAGCTTGGGCACATATCCCAGTACTTAAATCCTAGCCTGCAGCCAGTTGCTGTGGATGCCTCTAGATCGGGGACTGTAGCCGCCGCTACATCCCGGGTTCAAACATCCACTGTAGCTACGCAGTGGGAAGATTTAACTATTGAGATGGAGCCGGTGCCGCTCGTCCAACAGGCACCCTCTTTGCCACTTCCATCGACTTCTTCATCAGCCCCCATGCCAGTGGATGTAGAGAAGGAGATGAGCCTGTCACCTGGGGCTGTGGCTGAGGTTCCTCCACCCATGGCCACACGTGCCAAGAAAGGAGGTAAAAGAAGGGCCAAGAGCGTGCCGGCCCAACAACCAAGCCGTCGTCGCAAGACATGAGGCACCCATGTCTAACATGTGCCAGCAGAAGCTATGTTGTTGCATGTTTTTTTGGGGGGGTTTCCAGTGGCTCAGGTGTTTTTTTTTATTTTTGGTTAGTGTAGGGTCCCATCTGAAATGAGGACACCTTGTCATGGTAGATGGGCACACACAGTTTCCGGCTCAACTGTGTGCCAAGCACCTCAAATGTTACCTACTACAAATAGCCAAACTCCCACATAGTTGACTTGATAGGTGACTTTCAATGTGTGTTTTCTTGCCTTAGGTTGTGAACATGTGGATCGCTCACTGTGTTTGGTCCTTCAAGCTGTTACACCTCAAGGATTGGAAGCAAGTATTGACGAAATCTGCAAACGGACTTCCCTTATTGGTTTGTCCACAAAACATTTTGTGTGATACTCCAAGCATATTTTTTGCACTACATACTTTGACCTTCCTGGTGACGTGATTTTTGTTTTAAGCAAGGCGTCTTTGGATATTACTATGTAATTGTGCAATAAAACCTGTTACCGTTTAACTGTTTCCTTTTGTGGTATCAACAGATGACTGTACTGTTCACAATATTCCCTGTAATGTGTATCCTTACAGTAGGCACATTAGTGGGTGACATGTATAAAAGCTGACTCAGTCCATCAATCACTTTGTTGCCTCTAGCAACCAATCCGAGTACCACTCTCCGGTGTCCCAAGCACTATATGAAATGAAATGGGTGCCCGGATTGTTTGCTATTGGAAAAAAAGGAAGTGGCGACGGAAAGTTTTCATAGATGTCGGCCATACTTGGGATGGTTGAGTGTCCCTTGGTGGTGTTCCCCTTTTCAAAATGACTCAGCTTTCCCATTCGACACACAGACTACTATCTTGGGGCAATTGACAGCTGGTATTTATTATTTGCTCACCTCAGATCTTTTAGATACGTTTAACCACTGTCTAAGTTTGAAAGCCTTACTGGATGTGGGCAAAATAGGAGATTTCAAAACTAACTGAAGCTTTGGGGCCCACAAAAACAATGCTGTGTGCTGAATTGGGCCAGGCAGACCCCGATCCATTTCAGACCCATGTATGTGACAATGTGCATCCTTTTTTTGGGGGGGTGACCAAAACCGTGGTTTGATTGTGTTGAGCTAATCTGGCGACCTATGGTTGGGTTTTGGATTAGGTTATTGACCAATTAGAAAATAGAGCATCCTTGAATGTGTTAGCAAAATGTCAGCTATCTCCCAACCAAAAATTAAGACACCCAACACCCAACGTTTGAACATTTGTGATGTGTTGAGCCCTGTTTTGGCCTCTCGATGACCACTTTGTCCAATGCACATACCAGGCAAAGTAGTTCATGTAATCTAAAAATCACAACAACAAATAAGTGTTTTTTAACTTTTATTATCCAAATACAAAGGGTGGGTGGCCTGACAAAGTGGCCTGGCCCAAAAACATCAACTGTGCTTGAACACTCCCAAAGCTGTCTGGGTTTGGAGGTACAAACCAGAAAGCACACTTGGTTACTTTCCTAGCACAGGTAGTTGGGGCCACTAGTGTGCTTTGGTTCAGACCTCGTGCCCCCAGATAACACTGACACCCACGAACCTTTAGGCAGCTTCCCTCCGGTGATGGCCTGAGTCAACTGTGCCCATATCCGATCCCTTCCCAAAGCCCATTCCGAGTTCATGTCCCCAAACATGAAAGCTTGCCATTCCAGAAATGTCTATCTCATGCACCTTCAGGGACTGATCCCAGCTGTGTTAACCAAATCCCCATGGTCAACTGTTGATTCCTTCATTTCAGAGACGAGCCAGTTATATACCCGCACCGTCTGCCAATGACCTTAAAAATATTCATGGGTGAGTTGCCTCCGAACCTGTTGCCCCTCACGACTCAACTGTGCTTGGGTGTGGGTTTCCTCCATCCCTTCTTGCTCTTGGATGCCTGTTTCGGGGTCCGGCAGCTGGTGCTTTCTGCAGATGTTGTGCAGTATTGCACAGGCCAGGACAATTTTGCAGCACATCTCGGGCTTGTACAGTAATGCACCGCCCGAGATGTCCAAACACCGGAAACGGGACTTAAGAACCCCAAATACCTGCTCCACCCGCATCCTTACAGGTCGGTGGGCAAGATTATATCTCTCCTTGTGTGGGTTTTGGGGGTTCAGGTACGGAGTCATCAGCCAACTGGTCAATTTGTAAGTGTTGTCTCCTAAGGAAAGAGAAACAGTTAGTAATGATAACAAACACACCAAACAAGGTTGCCTAGCCCAAGGCACATCACTACATACCCAATATGAGGCCGGGGGAGATCTCACCAGTGTTCATGCTGGTATATAACTGGCTGTTCTTCAAAATGAAGGAATCATGAGTTGACCCGGGAAATTTGGCAACAAGATCTGTGATCAGTCCTTGATGGTCGATGGTCATTTGGACATTGATGGAATGGAATCCTTTCCTGTTTCAGTAGATGAACTCGGAATCGGCAGGGGGAACTGAGCAGATATGGGTGCAGTCGACTATGGCAATCACGTTGGGAAAGCCGGCTTGCTAGTAAAAGGCCGTTTTCACTGGCTGTTGTTGAGCCTGGTCCATGGGAAATTGTAGGTAATGGCGTCACAAGGGCACCATGTTATCTATGACTTGGTTTAAAATGCGACTGAAAGTGGATTGGGTCATTCCAAAATGGTCTGCCACACAACGCTGGAAAGACCCCGATGCCAGGTAGTACAAGACACTTAGCAGTTTGGTCATGGGCAAGATAGCCTGGGATCATTGGCTTTGGTGGGCCCACAAATGTTGCAGCTTCTCAAACAGCTCCTGAATAGCGGCCCGATTCAGGCGGAATTGGGCTGTAATATCCACTTCGAGCATGTCTGCCCAAATGAAACGCTGCCTGAAGGTTCGTGGCGTGCGCCTGCGCCTGGTGGTGCGGCTAGCAGGTTCGTCCAGGATGACAGCCACGACAGCGGCTATTGCCCCGATCTCCATGTCTTGAAATAAAAATAAAGGCTTATTTAGTTGGCCCCACAAATTACATCTGTAGTTGTTAGCTTTGCCAAGAGTGTTGCCCACAGTAAAGTGTGAAATGTTGCTCTTTGGGCAGAAACCGTATGTAATTTGGGTAGACAAATTTACACCTGTGACACTCTTTGGAGGCATGTAATATTGTGTTGGTTGACAATGTTTAATGTGTGTCCTTTTGTCCTTGGTACTTGCTCCCCAGAATGGAAGTTCACACGGCTTATTTCAGAACAGATTTATGTTGGATTCCCGATTGTAAATCTGTCCCAAAATCCGTAGCAAATCAGTTTGAAATACGTGTCACTAAGTGTGGCACGTATTTGGCACTGATTTCCTGACGGATTCTCCATCCCCATTCATATATGGGGTAAATCTATCCAAAAACAGTGACATGCACATTGTTTTTCCGGACGGATTTGCGGCTGCAATCCGCTGCCGCAATCCGGAACGGAAATACGTGTCATCTGAACGACGACACGTATTTCCGTTGAAATCAATGTACATCGGCCAGTTACTTATTTGTAACTGATTTCAGAACGGATTTACCATTGTAAATACGGCGGCCGATCTGTTCGGAAATAAGACGTGTGAACAATAGGGCACATTGAGCCGCCACTGCTTCCCATCCCATGCCAGCTATCCTGGCTACTTCCTTCCATCCCATCCCATCCATTCTGGCTCGTGCGTCCAATTCCATGGCATTCATTCAAAGTTGCGCCCCAGAGTAGAGGCGCAGATGCTCCCTTCTCCCGCCGAGGCGCTGTTCAGGCATCCCATCCATTCAACTGGCGCCCCAGAGTAGAGGCGCAGATGCGCCCTTCTCCCGCCGAGGCGCCCCATCCATTCAAATGGCGCCCCCGAGTAGAGGCGCAGATGCTCCCTTCTCCCGCCGAGAAGCCCCATCCATTCAACTGGCGCCCCAGAGTAGAGGCACAGATGCTCCATTCTCCCGCCGAGGCGCCCCATCCATTCAACTGGTGTCCAAGAGTAGAGGCGCAGATGCTCCCTTCTCCCGCCGAGGCGCCCCATCCATTCAATTGGTGCCCCCATAGTACAGGCGCAGCTGCGCCCTTCTCCCGCCGAGGCGCCCTTCTCCCGCCGAGGCGCCCTCAAAGTTGCGCCCCAGAGTAGAGGCGCAGATGCTCCCTTCTCCCGCTGAGGCGCCCCTTCCATTCAAATGGCGCCCCCCGAGTAGAGGCGCAGCTGCGCCCTTCTCCCGCCGAGGCGCCCCATCCATTCAACTGGCACCCCAGAGTAGAGGCGCAGATGCTCCCTTCTCCCGCCGAGGCGCCTCATCCATTTAAATGGCACCCCCAGAGTAGAGGCGCAGCTGCGCCCTTCTCCCGCCGAGGCGCCCCATCCATTCACCTGGCACCCCAGAGTAGAGGCGCAGATGCTCCCTTCTCCCGCCGAGGCGCCCCATCCATTACCCACGCCGAGGCGTGATTCGTGCGTCCCATCATTACCCATGGTTTGGCAATGCATATTGCAAACCATAGTAATTGACTCACGCTTGCCTGTGTCCGCTGAGGCCGAGTCTAACAAGCATTAAGCAAATTTAAGTTGACACGGACGAACCGAGTACTGCAGTTGCGTCCTTTCGCCGTGTCTTCTCTCGGATCAAAAGCGCAAGATGTGTATAAAGGCGCAGCGCAAAGGGCGCCTTTATATGCCGGGTGAACATTACCCAGAAGGCTTGCGTTGACATAGCGCCGCCCACTGTGGGCGCAGTTGCGCCCGACCCAGCTGTTTTGGCAATTTGATTGTCGCCTCATTCTTTGCATTGTTAGGTGCATCACATGACCCTCTCAAATATCTATAAATCACCCAAACAACCTACCCAGGTGAGAGATTGGAGACATTTGGAACAGTTAGTGAAGTGTGGCCAAGTGCAGTAACCAGGGCAAATTGATTCATGATTGCCGCCCCACCTGTCCCTTTGGTTCACAGCCAGGATGAGTAAGGCTATGTCTACACTGCAGTGGGGAAAAACCGGCCATCAAGCTACTTGCTGAAAATGTTTTGGTAACTCATTTTTGTGTCCACTGCCTGTGGAAAACGGCCGTTTGGGTCCACATTTTGCCTTGTTTGGTGCGTTTTTGACTTGCGTTCTTGGCTTGTCTTTAAGCCCAGATTTGGATGTTGCCATAAATGACGCCAATGGATATTAATCCACCCTCCCAAAGGGGAACTAAAGCACATCATTGCATTTATATGTCCAGTTGTTGTTTTTTTTTTTTTTGCATTTTGGCACCACCAAAGTTAGGTAGCGTTTGGTGGGCCAAATACGTGTTTAAAGTGATGGGCCGGCAAGCCACCATTTTTGCATGGTTTAGGGCACAAAACAACTTGGCGATACTTTGTTTTCAACTCTAAAATTCAAGTCCCGGATTTTCGAGCCAAATTCGGGTAATAAACAGAATCTGGCCCCAAAATCCATAAACCAACGTTTATTTGGCCTCACCAGCAACGTACCTTTATTAGCGCCTAAATTGGTGACCAAAATGATTCGCCCCCCACAAACCAGCCACCAAACCATTTGGGACGCCAAAATCCGAAACAAATGTCTCGGGAGCTAAACATATATGAATAGCCAACTAATGTTTGTCGACCAAAGCCTCATAATTTGCCGACAAAAGGTACCAACAAGGACACATCAGACACTTGGCTAGATATTTGATAAGGTATCCCCTTTAATAAGGCCTAATATCGGTGGCCCGTGGGTCCACTGGGCATTTTTGAGTCCAAAAATAGTGCCAAAAAAAGCCAAGAGCATGCGGCAAAAAAAGGCGGATAAAGACGTCCGCCGCTTTACCTAGACACCGGAAGTACATGTTCCTCCCTGCCCTGGTGTTTTTAGAACATGTTGCAAAACACTATACAGAAACTCAAGGAGATAAAAAAAAAAAAACCTCCGTGTAGACAGCAGGACGTGTTGACATTTGAAGTGTAGGGCAGCTCTTTCCAGTTTTTTTTTCCTGGGTTTTTGGAAACACACAAACACAGAACCCACACCAGTTTTTCAGGGCATTGTAGACATAGCCTAAGTGCCAAGTATGTTGACCAATATGTACATTGTTTGGCAAGTACCTGCTTAATAGCGCATACTTTGCTTTGGAGGGTGCACTGTCACCGTTCAGTTTGATTAGGCCAGGGGGATTTAAGGCTACATTGACAGCGCATAATAGCGGCCCGTATCACACGCCCACAATGATCTGTCCACTTCCTTCTCTTGACACTGCCATTGGGGACACTAGACAGGGCCTAAGTTTTTCCATTTGAGAACCCAACATGGCGACAAAGCCACATTCCAAGGAAGTGCCCCAAAAGGCACGGTTTCATTGCCTTTGTGAATGACAAGTTCTGTCACATTGACACATGACTGCAATCAGCTAGGGATGGATGGTCCCTAGGGCAAAGATTGCACCCACTTTGAAACCAGGCCTGTGTGCCAACAAAACTCACTCCGTATTTTTCTGATGATGTGTCTGTCTATGAGCTATTGGTGAAACTGACTTGCCCTTTTTTGTTTTTTAAAGTTGCAATCTGAAAATTTGGGAAACCCCACACCCCACATCCAGGCCAAAGCACCAAAATGGAGGCAGCAGGACAAAGTGGTGTCAGTAGGTCACCCACATCCAAAATTACCAAGATCCTACTTACAGCAAGAACACTTCACCACCTTGCAGACATAACACATTATCCGAGCAACTATTGCACTGTGGGGCAGTGTAACATGCAAGCTGTGACACACATGAGTGTGGTATTTGTTAGGGCCCTTGTGGCAAAACTACCCCAGGATCAGTTAGCACAACTGGGACCCAGAATGTCCCCATATTTCTGGTATTAGGCCAACTTTCCTTCATGTGAGGTACCCTTGACTTTGGGGGTAAGGTGACCTTCAAACAACCATTGTGATGTCTGTCCCTGCTGTCAGCTCATTAATAGAAGTACATAAAAACAATTAGTTTCACCTCAACACATCAACCACTTTGGAGCTGAAACCCCAATATTTGGGTCTGCCAGCAATGGGAGCTTACAGTACGGTCTGAATTAAACACACACACAATTCATTTCAGTATTTGGGTGAAATATCAGCAATACAGGACACACACCAGCTGTCCTCGATTATATTTGGGCTGGCACAGATTAGCTAGGACACCTAGTTAATTGGTGATTACTAGTGTTGAGCGATTACGTTGGCTATCGACATCGGCGATAGTCGATAGTCGGCCACCATCGATAAGGTTTTTCGATAGTGAGCAGTCGATTATGAGCGATGACCATTAAAGTCTATGGGAGAGCAACAACACCTTCATTCTTACACCCAAACAGGGCTGGAGAAACTGGAATTAACAGCCACAACAGTCAAATGGATACCTGCTACATCTTAGGCACAACACTTAGGCTATAAAAGCCACAGAAAAAAAGTCACACACCATTCACTATCCCTGTCTTGTACCACAGCATGACCCGTTAAACCTGCATCACCGCACAAATTAAAAAGTGCCAGAAGCCAGTATTATTTGAACCATAATTTTACTTGAACTGGGACATTGAATATCCCAGTCCTGGAATGCAGCATTACCCCTAAAAACTGCATGACCCACAGATTAAAAGTGCCGGAAGAAATGTAGTGTTTTGAACACCATTTTATAGAACTGACAAACTCTGTCCTGGTACCGCAGGCATGACCCTTAAAACCTGTCCCTGCAACAAGAATTAAAAGTGCCGGGAAAAAAGGAGTCTTTCCAACCACCATATTTATGTTGAACTGGACATTGACTAGAACTGTCCTGGCCCAGCAGTATGACCATTAAACCTGTCTGACCCACAGATAAAAATGTGCGGAAAAAGGAAGTCCTTTCACCCACCATTTAGGTTGAACAGGACATTTGACATACCAGTCCGGACCGCAGTATGACCTATTAAAACCTGGTCTGAACCCCAGATAAGAAAGTGTCGGGAAAAGGAGTCTTTGAACCACCATTTTAGATGAACTGGACACTAACTATATCTGTTTGTGTTACCGTAGACTACCATCTAAACCTGTCTGACCCCCAGATAAAACGTGCTGAAAAAGGAGTCTTCAACCACCATTTTAGTTGAACTGGACCTTGACAAACCCTGTCCTGACCGCAGCATGAAACCCTTAAACCTGTCTGACCCACAGATTTAAAAGTGCCTAGGAAAAAGAGTCCATTTTCAACCAACATATTAGTTGGAACTGGACATTGAATGAGAACTGTCCCAGGACCGCAGTATACCATTAAACCTGTCTTGGGGGGGGGGGGGGGGGGGGGGGGGGGGGTGGGGGGGGGGGGGACCCCCAGATTAAAAAGTTGCCGGAAAAAAGGAGTCTTTCAACCACCATTTTAGTTTAACTGGACATTGACAAACCCTGTCCTGGAACCGCAGCAATGACCTTAAACACTGTCTGACCCACAGATTAAAAATAGCCGGAAAAAGGAGATCTTTCCAACCACCAAATTTAGTTAGAACTGGGACATGGACTATACCTAGTTCCGGACCGCATATGACCATTATACCTGTCTGACCCCCAGATTAAAAAAGTGCCAGAAAAAGAGTCCATTTCAACCACCATTTTAGTTGAACCGTGACATATACTGTCCCTGTCCTGGGCCACAGTAATGACCATTAAACCTGTCTGACCCCCCAGGAATTAAAAAAGTGCCGGAAAAAGGAGTCCCTTTCAACCACCTTTTAGTTTGAACTGGACATTGACTATACCTGTCCTGTGCCACAGCATGACCCAGCCGAGTTACAGTGGGTGCGGTGACATCCCCGGCTGGCGTCTGCATCTATTAACACGCAGTTTAAAATGCCCTGAATGACCCAGCAAACGAAAACTGTCCCGTGCTGAAGCAGAGTGCGGAAGCGGAAGTGTGATAACTCCAGCCTTCCTCAGTACACAGTTCAAGAATACCTGGGAAGCGCCTTGCCCTTCCGTATGAAGTGCCGGACCAATTGAGCTTCACTTGGAAATAACTGTGGTTAACGCTCCTGTTCCACCCAGGTGCCCCTTTTTCATGTCATTTCTTTTTTCTCATTTTACTCAACGTGCTGAGGAAATTGTCTCTGGTACTTTGTTCTCTGTCCATTGCTCCATACTCCATGTCCTCCTGAATAACCTACATCTGGTCAAGTTTTCCTGTACCTCCGCTTGTACAATTCAGAGGAATTATTTTACCAAGCAATTTTGTACATGCAAGTTTTTTTTAGTAGTTTAATTCCTAGAAAACACAATTTTAAAATAGGAAGTGAATCCAACACCATGTCTTTGTTTCTCTGGTTTTTAATTGTATTAAATGGGTTGACTAAATACAGGGATTGATAGCTATGTTAATGATCTTGCAAAAAACAATTCATTTGCAATATGTGTCCATTAACAGTGTCCTACCTATTTCTGTTTCTGACAGCACCATCACCCTTGAGCCACTCTTGCAATTGTGAATACAAATGTCTGTTAGAAGAAACAACATTTTTTTTTTTTTCTTATAATAGGACCTGTAGTATAGCTGAATTTCAAGCAAAATGCCACCCAAAAATTTCAAAGCATGAAAACCCTTGTAGCCACTTGGGACAATTGTGAAGAACAAATGTCTGTTAGAAACGAAATATTTTTTATACAAGGAAACCTGTATATACTGCATTTCAAAGCAAAATGCCCCCAAAAATTCAACGCATGACCCCTTAGCCACATTTGGACAATTGTGAAGAACAAATGTCTGTTGAAACAACATTTTTTTCATAATGAGGTACCTTTAGTATTGCTTGCATTCAAAGGCAGCATGACCCAAAAAATTATAAAAAAGACATCTCAGCCACTGATAAAAATTGTGAAGGGAGTAAATGCCACTTAGAAGCACTATTTTCCTGTTACAAAGGACCATGATTATTGTCTGTATCTCACAGCTACATGACCCCAAAAAATTATAAATATGACCTTCTCAGCCACTATTAAAATTGTGAGGGAGAACTGCCACTTAAAAGCCATATTACTTTCCAAAGGACATAATTTATAGCTGTATCTTATCTCACAGCAACATGGCCCTCAAAACCATTGACCATGCGAAAACTCTAAGGAATAAAGTGAGGTAACTGTAATACGGTGTAGTCATAAAACCTTGCTGTCTTTTACATGTCTCCTCACAGCAAAACCAGCAAAATGCACTGTTGGAAAAAGAAATAAAAATTGCAGTAAGAAATGATCATTTTAAAAAACATTTTTCAAGAGGTGACCAGTTTCTGTTTTGAATGAGGAATGTGATGTAGACCGTCAACTAATCGGTGAACCTCGGGCAATTGGGCCACAACATCATCAGAGATCCATGCCTGATTCACTTGAGAAAAGTCCAAAACGATCCACATTATCTCTGTGGAAAGCGGATGCGTTTGTCTGTATGACCTCCTCCAGCTAAGCTGAAGGTCCACTCATATATGACGCTGGCTGCTGGGCAGGAACAAACACCTCCTATGCGATCGACGAGCCACTCGGGCCATTCATCCCATATTGGATACCCAGAAGTTCTAATGGGTCCGACACATACATAAACATCGGTGTTGAGACGCAGATAGTCGTGCTCCATGATCTTAAGCTGATCTCTGTGTGTTGGATGTGTGCCCTGCATGCATTGCGTTGGTGAGGTGGTAAAACAAAGATTTCCATAGGTCACCCATACGGCCTTTCTGCCACCTTAGCCTGCTGCTGTCCTGCTACGCCTACTTGGCACTCTACTGCTGTCACGGACTCGCTGATTGTTGTTCCACCGTGACATTTTGGGGAACTAGAAGCAGACACAACAGAATGTCTCCAGTTGATCAATCAGCAGGTCTCCATTCCTGCATTTATACTCCTATATGGGTGGTGGAAAGGAAAGTGCTTAGTTTGTTTTTTGTAGCGGGGGGATCCAGGAGGGTGGCCACCCAGTAACTGTTGTCATTTTGATGGCTAATGCGAGGATCATTGTTGGAGGAAATGGCGCATCCTCAATCACTCATTTGAGAGATGGGAGGCCTTTGATTTCCCAAGCCCTCTGGGTCGAGGGTCACTGCAAAACTGATCATCCCTCATCTTCCTCTCCGCCTCAAATGCGCTGCAACGCTCTTTCCAAGGCATGGACGTCGGTTAAACTCGGTTGTCTAGGAATACCTCTCCTCCTCCTCCGCGCCTCCGCACAGCTTCAAACACAGCCCTGACTTGCCTGAGATGATGCACCCTGAGAAGACTGGGATGCGCCACCTTTGCACTAGCCTGGACCCCCGAACCAATGCCTAGATGAAGACCGATGAAATTGTGAAACTGTCGGACCCTTGTGGATTGACGGATAGAAAGGCCACCGTGTCCGCATTCTGTGTCCATCTCCTCCTCCGTCGCTGGCGGGACCTGTTGTTTCGAGTGGTCCAACGATCGTATCCAGAACTAAGATCTCCACAATGCCTCATGCTGACAAGGCATGTCCCCGCACTCGACCATTTTGGTGCTTCTTCAAACTGGCAGGATGTGCAGAGCCTCTTTCACCTGCCTCCAGCTCTCGGTGCTTCAACACCCCAGTCCGCGACCAGCTGCTTGTCAGGCCAATGTGTCCACCTTCGTACTGCGTAATGGCATTGCCGCTGCTGCCAACAATCGCCTGAGCATGTGGAGGGTGGAATTCCATCCAGCGTGGTTGCCACGTCAACAATGAGACGGTTGACGGGGAGGCCGAGCTGAAACCAGCAAACGCAGCCAGGCGGGACGAAGCAGGGTGCGATGGCCGGAAGTGCAAACTTAGGCCTTCGAGCCATTCCTCAGCAGGCAGTCCAGACACGGGTAGCTCTTTAGAAATTTCTGGACGACAAGGTCATGAAACATGTGCCGGCAAGCTGTGCACCAAGCCTACCGATCTTAAGGACGGCCAGCAGATTATCGCCCGTTGTCGCACACCACCTTGCCTGTCACAAGGTTCTTGGCACCCAGCCAGCGCTCGTCTTGTTGCGAAGATCGTCCACTAGCAGCTCCTGACCTTGTGTGGAACGGTCCCCAAGACAGAATAATTTCAACACAGGTCCTGGTTTTCTCTTGGCACGTGATGCCAGAAGGACCTTGGGGGAAAGAACCCTGCACATCCCTGCGTTTTTGAAGAGCGTGCGCCGAGCCTGAACAGCCAACCGTCACCGCCCAGGAAACAATCCACCCAGTGAGCTGTTCACAGAGATATAGCGGCTTAGCCAGTGCTATACTAGTCCATGTGTCGGTGGTCAGACAAATGGACATTTCCAGACCACAGATGCTAGACAACGCCTTGAAATTTTAGATACACGTGGCTGGCCAGGGGCAGGACGGGCTTTTTTCTGGCAAAGAAATGCCTGCTCGGCTCAATCTGGTATTGGGGGCAGGCAAGGCCCATGACGTGGTGGAACCCATCTGTTTCCACCAACGGAAAGGCAACATATCCAAGGCCAAAAGCCTTGCAATTGCCGACATTCAGGCTTTTGGCTTTGGATGGTTTTGGGTTAAAGTGTTATCTTCGTTAGCTCCCAAACCCTGGAAGACAGAAGGCTGGCTGCTATACCTGGCCGCTGTACTCGTGCAGTCGTCAAACTGGCCGGAAGGATAAGGGTAGGATTGGGTCTCTGGTGGTGCTGTAGGTACTCTGGCGACGTGGAGGTAGAAGGCGGAGGCTGATCCCTGATCATGACTCTGAGAGACATGGGTCAGCTGAGGAACGCTTGGTGGTTGCGGAAGTAGGAAAGGAGGCGGAGACAGCAGGGTGTGACAGTGTTGGATGCCCGTCGTCGGTCTGGCCTTTTTTGGCCAAGTGTTTGCCTCCCATTTCAACTCTATGCATTCGCAGCAGTTGGACTAGACATGTTTGTGGGTGGTTTAACCACCTAAGGTTCGTGCCTCTACTTATGCAGTTACACGGACAAAAGCGGCCTATGACACGCGGGGGTGAATCAGAGGCTTGGTCAAAGAAGGCCCATGCTTGAGAGGTCCTTGAACCTTTTTGACGCGATAAAGCGAAGGGCGAGGTTTCGCTGACCGTGGCCTGGTGAATCATATCATCGGACTTCTGCGACCCCCTCTCTCTTTTTGAGGCGAACCCATAACGGACAACTACCCCATCGTCTCCTCCTCGTCCATGGATGAGCGCTCGGCAAGCAAATGTCTGCTGAAAAGACCACGTTGGATCCGCAATGCCCGTCCATCATCATCAACAAACACAGATGACTTTCGTCGTCCTGACATTCTTTCATCCAGGTGCTGCGGGCTACAAGCACGGAGAGGGACTGCAAGGCGTTGCCGACCCGCCCGGGATTTTGGCCCGATTGACTGCGTTTCCTAATCTCCTCCTCTGATGGACATCAGTAACTGGCGTCAGAGCATAGAAACTCATCCTCTTTGGCCTCATGATCGATTTAAAAAGCATGCCTTTCTGACGCCAACCACTTTTGTCATCAAAGAGGTTCTTCAGAAATGGATTATCCACAGTGGTGGGTACACGATATGACATTTGGGCTGCTTCAGTTAGTCGGATGCTGTGATGCTGATGACGACGTTTTGTGTCCGATGGACTGGAGTAACGAGAGGTAAAGGAAAACAGCGGCTGGATGCAGGTTGCATTAACCAATGAAGGACACATAGGCGATGCTGTTCGATACTGAGATACACATGGCCCTGACCTCAGCGATGACAGGCCTGACTGTCCTTGCAACTGACGATCCGCATGCATGCTGTTGGTCAGCCCCCCAGCACTGAAGAGCACCATCTCTTGTACCTCTACCTCCATGTCCTAAACCCCCCCTCTTTGCTCGCTAACCACCTGAATTTCGTCTTCCATGTTCAGAAATATAAAATTTGATGAAGTTATGGAAGATTATTAGTATGGAAAGTCTCTTATTAACGAGACGGCAGAATCCAGCTAGTCTCGAAAATCCCTCAAAGTCAAAACAAAATTGCTGGATTCAAATAAAACTGCAAAGTAATCTAATCAAGCAACAAAGCTGCCTGCGCCAAAGTGAAAAAAACCCTTATCTGAAACGTATTCGATAATAAAAGGTATTTTTTGGCACCTATCAATTTCACCTGTGGTAACTACGCATTGCTGGATACAAATTTAACTGCAAGGTGGCTCTATCAACCAATCTTGGACTGGCAAAAGTGCAAAAAAAACACGTATCTGTAATGTATTCGGAAATAAAAGTATTTTTGGCACCATATCCCAAATTCACCTGGTGACTAACAAATTTGCTGTATTCCCAAATTTAACTGCAAAGTAGATCAACAAACAAAGCTGTCCTGCGCCAATGTGAAAAACACGTAACTTAATGGTATTCTGATAATAAAAGGTATTTTTTGGCACCTATCAATTCACGCTGTGGTGACTAAAAAAATTGCAGTATTCACATTTACGATGCAAGGTGCCCCTATTGATCAATGCGTAGTGGGCACCAAAGTCAAATAACGAGTATCTGAAAAGTATTCGGTTAATAACAGGTAGTTTTTGTGCACCTATCAATTCACTGTGGTAACTTACGCAATTGACTGGATTCAGAATTTGTAACTGCAAGGTGGCGCTATCAACAAATCTGGGACTGGCAAAAGCAAAAAACCCTTATCTGTAATGTATTCGGATAATAAAAAGTAAATTTTGGCACCTATCAATCACCAGTGGGTAACAACACAAGTGCTGTTCCAAAATACTAACTGCAAGTGGTCTATATCAACAAAATCTGGAACTGGGCAAAAGTGCAAAAAACACGTATCTGTGAATGATTCGGATAAAAAAAGGTATTTATATTGGCACCATCAATTCACCTGTGGTGACTAAAAAATTGCAGTAATCACATTTAAGTGCAAGGTGCCTCAATGAACAAAGCTGTATAGTGCACCAAAAGTCAAAAAACACGTATCTGTAATGTATTCAGAGTATAAAAGGTATTTTTGGCGACCTATCAATTCACCAGATTTACTACACAATTGCTGGATTCAATTTTAACTGCAAGGTGGCTCTGATCACAAATCTGGACTGGGCAAAAGTGTAAAAAAAACACGTACTGTAATGTATTCCGGATAAAAAAGGTATTTTTTGGCACCTATCAATTCACCTGTGTGACTAAAAAAAATTGCAGTAATACATTTAAGTGCAAGTGCCTCAATGAACAAAGGTAGTAGTGCGCCAAAGTCAACACACACTTAACTGAAATTTATACGGGAAATTACAAGGAAATTTTTTGGCCCCTATCAACCTGTGCAGACTTGCAGGATACAACTTACAGTACAATGTGGATATACAACAAAGTTGAATGGGCAAAAATTTGAAAATGAACACCTAGATCTGAAATGTAATACAGATAATAAAAGTGTAGTTTTTGCACTAACAAAGAGACCTGCAGTTACTTAGAAAAGATGTGTAATCCTATAAGTTCAGGCTGCCCAATATCCAGGAAAATTTCAATATGAAAACTGTTAAATAATACAAGCAATTCAATGTCTACACTAGTCTTGTGAACTTTAATCCCAGTAATTTCTTTATAGAGCTTGTCTATTTGAATAATTCAAGATATTTTTTTCACCCTTTTCAATTCACCTTTGTGAATATAAAATTGCTGGATTCAAATTTAAGTGCAAGGGGATATATCAACAAAAAGTGGAATGGGCCAAAATTGAAAATGACACCAATCTGAAATTATACTGATAATAAAAGTGGAGTTTTACATCTAACAAAGAGACCTGCAGATACTAGAAAAGATGTGTATCCTAATATGTTCAGGCTGCCCAATATCCAGGAAATATTTTCAATAGAAAAACATGTAATAATAAAGTGCTATTGCAATGTTTACACAAAGTCTTGGTGGACATTTTCTTCCAGTATTCTTTATAGAAGGCATGTCTGTTGTTCGAGCCCGCGTGGGAGCCCCCTCCGTCACCACCCCCCATGACTTTACAGCAGTAGATGCTCCTTTAAAATTCCTACCCTCACTATATAAAATCTTCCATCTCTAAATCTAAATAAATTGTAAGGATCACAGCTAATAGTAGAGGTTTCTCATGAAGAAATATAATAATTTCGCTGAGCAGTTTGGACACAAGCAAGCGCACGTCTTCTGCACTGAGATCGCTGAGAGACACTGAGCTGAACCAGTAAATGCTGTTCTATGTAAACGAAGTCATGTTGATTTTCCAGCCAATCGCAACCAACACATCAGTCATGACGTCGCACGACAATATCTCACCCTGCTCTATTCTGTAATCTGATTTGCTGGCCCCGCCTAAATTAAAGGAAGCGCCGAAAAAGGCACAATCTTAAAGATGATGCACAGATTTTAACCTATAATTATCGCATGATCTAAAAAAATCTCGATCACCATAAAAACTGGGGCCTATTTTAAGACTTGTACGATAATAATCGCGTCAACACTAGATATACCTACCTCGAGAAGGAACCCATGTAAATTAACATCCACCTTTGTAACCTCTACAGCACCTGCGCAGCCATAGTGCTCGAAGGCCACAAGGTCGGACTCGGGCCTTGTTCAGCCCCTGAAGAACTGCAGCATATGGTCCCGAATCCTACGCCATGAAAACGACGACAGTTTGCCCCCGAGGCAGCGCAATGTGCACAAGGGGGCCATAATGCAGCGGTTGGCTGGGGAGCTTTATAGTCGCTATGGGACCCAGCCACAAATCCGTGCAGATCCCGCAACAGAATGCCGGAATCTGAAGACCCAGAAAACCCCCAGATTGGAGTTTCAGAACGCGTCGGATTACGCAAGTCCCGCCTAAAACGGTAAGGATGGGTTTTCACTACAACTCCACCAAGTAATGTGTGCTGTTTGAAAGGCTTGTCATTTAGGCGGGTTCCCAAGCCAAACACATAGCAAGAATCCAAAGAGATATGGATCCCATGCTTTAAAAACGCTCCCTTTGTTTGAAGCGAACTGCGTTGAGGCCCATGGTCTAACAACCCATATTACCACGATCCGGCAATTTTCACGCACCTTGGCCATTGGACAATGGCCACTGTTTAGACACCGGTGTTAGGAGTAGGACTGTTTCAAAGAGGGAAGTAACCTAAACATTGCAGGGCAACAAGGGCATGTTACCCTTGACAAATGTTGTTTGGGGGCCAAGCCAAACGGTGCCTTTCTAACAATATTCATCCACATAGGTTTGGCAAAGTCTGTGATGTCATTGGTCCAGACTACATACCCACCATTCCGGAACAGCACCTTTTTGGTAGCATCGGGTTTGCGGTTAACCTAAAAACATTACTAAACATGACACGAGACAATGTCATGGTGAAATCTATCCTTGACGGCCTAAATTTTCATACTATGTTACCTGAGTTGTGGATTTTCTTGTGTTTCAACAGGCGAAGAAATAACAAGTAGCCAAAGCACCACCAACAGTGCAAACACACAGCCGTGACTTTGGGAGTTTGGAGGAAGGGTCAGAAGGCCGGACCACAGAAAAGTAAGTGGCAAATACTTGGCACACATTCATGCTGGTCCATCAAGCTTACAGAGAAAGCAAACAATGAAGGTGGGTCCCCCCAAATGAGCATTGTAAAAGGATCGGCTCCCTCGACCCAGCTAACAATGGTTCCCACCCCCCTTTCCTTAGTGATGCAATCTCCAAATGTGATGTGAATCTAGCAATCCTTGCACATCCAAAACAGGCCAGTCTGAAACACACACACTTTTCTGACATGTCCAACACAGTCTGGGGTGATGATGTGAAAATGCTAACTAGGGGGTGTGACATGGCTGTGATTAGGGTTGCCATGTCGCCATCCTGACCTTTGATTCTCTTTGACTCACAGGAAGAGCAGAAGTATATGGTGAACCATTCACTTGGTGGCCAAGACCCCAAGAGCCACAAGGCCCAGCCAAGCCATCAGACGACACCGACTCGATTGAGGAGAGGCGCCAATTAAGGCAGATGGTGGAGCGCATTGACCAGAACGTTCAGGCCATCATGACTCATTTGAATCTGCCCCCTTTGTAAATGATTTTTTTTGTTTTGTTTTTTTTGGGGCTTGAAATAAAGCTAATTGATTACAATGAACAGCTTGTTGCTTGGTTCTTAAAGGGGGAAACCTGTGTGTGTGGTGACTTGTGTGTCTATGTGCTCACATCATCCTCATCAGGCCCTGATTTTTGGATCATGCCAGAAATGGTATGGAGCACACCACTGGACGGCTGAGGTAAATGGTTGATGCTTGACGGGTTGGGTCAGTGGTATCTAATGTAGATCCAAACAGTGTGAATGTTTTGAATCAAACAATTACCATGACTATTGTCTGTGCTCAGGTTGCATTATTTTGGTCTGTAATGCACTTTGAACCTGACACATGTATCCTGACCCAATTTTCAAATATGCCTTCCATAACAACATGAAGTCTAATTTTGACAATGAACAGCAATTACTTGATCTTGGCCAGGTGTCATTAGCCCAAAGCTTTGGAGACAGACATGACAACACATGACTGACTTGTGTAACATTTTCTGCACTTGAAGATTCGACAATCTGATTGGCAGTTCGAACACTGACTTCTTGGATGTCCACATTAAAGGGGTTGTCTCGCTACAAAGAATAGCTTTCAAATTGTAGGGAACACAAAAATAAAGACATTTTCCAAATATTTGCTTGTTCCTCTGTTTTCCCTAAGGAGATACAATTTAATTTAATGACCTCCCTGCTATTTCAGTTCCTCAGTAACCAACCTGTAAACAATTCTCCCCCTTCTGTTTGTTCAATGAGATAACAGTGAGTGAAGTCATCACACAGGTCACAGCAAGTGTCCCCTGCTGCTGTAGCAGTAAAAGCTTGATTTATGATGTAAAATAAACAGAACTAGTAATTGGGCTTTTGTTTTGAGGGATCAGATAAAGCCTTCCTGAGAGCAGTTTTGAAAAGCTGCATAGCAAGATCTGATCTAATACAACTGAACAGCAACAGAGCTAAGCTGTATGCAAATGAGACAGTCTGAACCAGGAAGTGACAGAGTATTTCATTCATGTGCAATTCTGTGAACTCTGTAGGGAGACTACTCCTTAAGGACTTCGTTCACTCTGTCCAAGGTTTCATATTGACTAGTGGTGGTTTTAAGGTTCCCAATTTGTGTATTGATTGTATCCAGACATGATAGAGGATATCTTCACAGGTTTGTTGTAATGATTGTAAGATATATGCAAACATTGCTGGCCTTACTTGGGTCACCCAATTGTAGATATTTATCTCCGCATTTTTTGGGGGACCATAGGGAGGTGCTCAGGACTCGTGCCCTCTTCCACCACGAGCTCCTCCATCTGTTCCGCCTCCGGCATTGGCAAAACGATGACCATTTGCCAACACGGCCCCAAACATTCCCAAAGTGGGCCATCGGGGAGCGTTTGTCTGTCGACCTGAGGAGCAGGTATGGGAGGCAGCACCCCCCCCAATGCCAATCCGCACAAGATCTGCAGACCTCCAAACTCAAAACTACAGACAGTTTCACCGTCTGCTCGTGCATGTCTGCGGAGAAGACGGTAATGATATGTTTCATCACAACGACACCAAGTAATCTTTACTGTTTGCGCCTGGAAATTTGGATGTTTGTTCACCCAAACACATAGCAAGAATAACAAGACATATGATACATGCATTTAAGCACCCTTGCCTCCCTTGAACTGCCTAGAGGAGATCTAGTAATCACATGATCACTGAACCCAATTCCCAAACACATTGCCCATGTAACAATGGCCACTGTTTGCACACCTGTGTTTGGAGTATAACAGTTTAAAAGAGGCATGTTAACATAATATTGAAGGCAAACAAGGATATGTGACACTTTCGAATTATTGATTACTGGCCAAGAAAAGCGTGCCATTTCACACACTATCACACACAGATGTTGGGCAAAGTCTGTGCTATCACTGGCCCAGAATACCGAACCGCCAGTCTGGAGCAACCACTTGTTGGTCGCTGTTTTTGCCATAACCAAAACCCTTTCAAATCCGTGACTTCCAACACCAGACAATGTGATAGGCAAAACTATCCTTGACAGGCCCTAAGGTTGCATGATGTTCACGGAATTTGGAAGTTGTGTTTCTTTCACAGGCGATAAAGGACAGCAGCCACAGCACCAACAGCAGTGCCACACTGCAGATGTAGCAGAGTGGTGAGAAAGGTGCCCAAGCAGCTTCTTACGGATTCACTGTGCTAACGGCACACAGTTCAAGGGCCACAAATCCAGTATTTGACGTTAGTATCAGTTAGTATTGAACGCAGTAGCGCCTCTCTTCCGCGGCGCCACTTTCAAATGTCAGCACTAGTGTTGGACGCAGTGGCTGCGGCGCAAGGCGACCGGTGAAGGGCGCAACTGTGCTCCTCCCGCGGCGCCACTTCAATGTCGCACTATGTGTTTAGGAAATCGCAGTGTGCTGCGGCGCAAGGCGAGCGGTCAAGGGCGCAACTGCGCCTCACTTCCTCGGCGCCACTTTCACATTTGCGCAAGAGTAGTAGACACACGTCAAAACCTTAACATGGCTACACGGCCCAGAATCCACGTCTAAAAGTGCTCGGTAATACGACGTGTGAGCATTACCATGCAGCAGCGCGTTCCCTTGGCGCCGCCCACTCCAGCACCCAATGCGCCCTTCACATCTTGACTAGGCTGCTGTCGGCATTAGATTACAGGTAGGGCACAGGACTTTACTTTACAGGCGCAGCGTGTGCGCTCAAAGACGCCTTACAGGCTTGCCCCCTGCCATGACATGGGCCAATCAAATTAGCACACCAAACAAACCAGGAAATCACATCACACAGAGACAGATGGCAGCCATATTGAAAAGTAAGTGGACTGTGTCAAAGGCCAGGCCCCAGTGACCAAAGGGAGAAGGTGTTGGGGGGCGACCCGTAACTTGCCATCACACTGCCATATTTGCACAACGCCGCCCAATGTGCTCCAAACAATAGCCCAGCAAATTGCTAAGTACCTGCTGGGGAGCGCATAGTTGTCAAGCACTAATGGATCTGGACCCTAGATTTTCAGGAGGACATGGGTGGGGAACAGGGACCAACAAGTACTATGTCACTGATGGGTCACACCAGACTAAATTAACATATTGTGACCCTGGTCACACACCCGTCTTTCCCGCTGCTGGTGACACACACATAAGGGATCCTCAACATTGGGTCCCAGCACAACACACTAGTGGCCCATTTGATGGGACCTGGGGACTTCTGGTCAAATCGGAACCAGTAGGCCCATGACTAAAGAGGCAGGGGGATTGCCTGCTAGAAAAATTGAATAACGACAAAGTAGCTCAAGTGCAGACTGGGCCACAAATGACACTGCTCACAAAACACAAAGTACACATGTTAGCCACGCTGCACAACTACAACCTTAATTAAAACGCACAGGCCCTTGGCCAATACGGGCCGCTGCTGAAAGTGTGTGGCGGGCATGTGGCCCCACAAAGTATGTGACCAATTACCTCACTTGACCCAAACATTGTGAAAACAATACAGGAACCAATCATTGCAACCATGCCGAAATATTGTGTATGGCCAAATGGTTGCAATAGAGCCAAAGATATCAACAGCACAACTGTGTTAGTAACAGTCATGTGAAGTCCCAGTTCCACCTGAGGGTAAAAATCGGTGGCGTGATGAATGCTAGTTCCAGGAGTAAGATCACTGTCAAACAACAACTGTGTGCTAACTCTAATGACTGATTGGATAAGTTGATTGAGTAGTGTCTCAACCATTGTTGACCCGCACTTTTGTTGGTGGTTTTCCAGGATAATCTGCACTAACCTTGGAGCAAGCCACAACCGTTGGACACACAAATACCATGGAGGCAGCAGGACACAGCGCTGGAGGTAGGTGACACATGTGCAAAAGCACAAAAATCACACTTACATTGGGCAAGCTGGACCACCTTGGAGCCAACAAACAGTTTGGCCAAAACAATTGCAGTGGGTCTCCACAGGGTCACGTGTGCGGGCACACAGCAGGGTTGGTTGGGTCCCTAAGCTACTTCACCAACATACACGTCATCACTTGGCTCTCCTGGTAAGCATAATTTGAGCATCTTGTGGGGAATGGCCCAATTGTTTATGTTTTAAAAAGTAGGAACACACACATTCGGGAGACCTGGTGAACGTAACAAAACCAGACTGATGTCTGTCCCTGCTGTCAGCTCAGTAATAGCAACACATCCAACAGTCATGTTCACATCACCTGTACGCCCGGCTGCTAAGTGACAGCAATCCAGAACAAGGTAAGGATGGTTTGCCCTGGAAAACACACAACTAATGGGCAAGGCTCCAAGCCGGTTAATTTGTGAGCTCAATACACTAACCGCATTGGCACTAGGTAATCATAGCTGCTAAATGCATGTAAGTTGTCTTGGCTACGGGCAACCAGAGGGAGCACATGTGGTAATTGCATTTACATAGAAATCAATCTACACAAGCATTGTTCAGGTCTCAATAACCACTGTTTTTGTCATCTGTGTTTTGGCCGGATACAAGTTTACAAAGGTGGATTAAAAAACATGTAACAGCCAGACCAAGGACATATGACTCACGGTAACTATTGTTGACTTCCGCAGCTCAGCAGAAGATTTCAAAACGCATCACACACATCTGTTCATGTAACTGCATGCATGCATTTGGACTGTCTGAATGACATGCAGCCAGGAGCCACTGCAATCATAGCTGAAGCTGGTTAGATAATGAAAAAATACTTTTACAACACATGACTTACAAGACCACACCTTTTGAAAGAAGAGGGGAGGCACATTAAAAATAATTGACAATTTGTACCGCAATGTGTGATTTCCTTGTCCACCAACAGGAGAAACAAGTGGTGCAAGCTCTGAACTCAGCAGCAGCAGCATCACCGCCAGCAGCAGCACCAGCCACAACACTGGGGAAGCAGAAGCCCAACAGGGCAGGCAAGAAGTAAGTCGCAAACCACGTTCACACATTCCTGCTTGGCCATCATGCAGAACTGATCCACAACAGGAGGGCGTAGGGAAAAAAGACACTTTGAACACCATGTGGGCTGGGGCAGGGAAACAATTTGAAAGCCAATCTCATGTTTGCACGACACTGTATGCAGTGAAAAATCTGCTGGCACTAAACGGTCTACACAAACGAAAGTTAAGGCGTTTGGGCACGTGTCCCCCTGAGTGTGTGATGAGGAGGGGCAAATCCAAAATATCTGCTTAAATTTGCATAGTGGTGTTTCTAAGGGCCCATCATGACCTTTCATTCCCTCTTTCACTCACAGGAAGAAAAGGAAGAATCAGTGACCCTGACTTTGGTCCCAGTCCCCCTAGAGCCCAAAAGCCCCAGCACAGCCACCAACTGACCCCAACATTCTGGAGCAGTTGCGGCTGTTAAATGCCAAAATTGACCGCATTGACCGAAATGTGCAGGCCATCATGGCCCAGCGCCAGACGCCCCCCTGCTAAATGTTTGTGGTTGCTTTTTTAATAAGTGGTATCCTTTACCTTTTGGGTGAGTGATCTAATTTGGCTACAAACAGTCTTCAGGTTGCCATTACAAACTTGTCACAGAATATTGACAGTGCTATGGTTGAATTGGTTTTGTCCAAAATGCACGCAAAACATGACACATGTCAACTAACACTTTGAACAAATCTGCATTCAGGCTAACCTGAAAGCAAGGTAACAATGAACAGCAATGACGGAATCTTGGGGAGGTGTCATGAGACAAAGGGTTGGTACACAGACGTGACAACACATGGATGACTTGTGTGACATTGTCGCTCTGGCAACATTAGACAATCTGATTGGCAGGTTGAAAACGGAGATCTTGGCTGGCTACTTGACCTTACTTGCAACAGGTTCGTTTACTCAGTTCCCAGGGTCATTAGTGACTAGTGTGTTTGTAGCTTCCTTATTTGGATGATTGCTTGGATGTAGACTGGATAGAGAATATCTTCAGAGGTTTGCTTGGCTGAGTGGAAAATTTGTGCAAAGATTGATGCCATATTTGGGGTGACACAATGTACTTAGTTCTAACTTGGACATGGAATTTATTTGAGGGTTTAAGGTGAGAACTAATGCCTTCTTTGCCTTGCCGTTCGCAAGACGGGCGGCTTTCAGTTTGGGTTTGCCAGCCCTAAGGTCATTGTTCTTTATTTGAGGCTGAGTTGGGGATGTATTGTCGC
Source organism: Phyllomedusa bahiana (assembly GCA_025379985.1). Lineage (NCBI taxonomy): Eukaryota > Metazoa > Chordata > Amphibia > Anura > Hylidae > Phyllomedusa > Phyllomedusa bahiana. The sequence goes on along the minus strand of JAODAL010021173.1, from coordinate 15,960 downwards.
ACGAAAAGACGTCCGTAAACACCTCCTGAACTAAGGCCGTTGAGCGGAGAAATCCGTGTTGGAGAGCCACAGGTCCCACCAAGACCTGTGCTGTGCTGGTTGTTGCTGGACATACTAAATCGAATCCAAAGTGAATGAAGAACAAAGAAATTTGTTCCAACCCCCACTCCTCCCCCCCCAAAAAAAAGAAAAAATCTGTGGCACCTCTGGGCAACATGTAGCCACCATGGGGGCAACATCTGGCCAACATGTGTGCTACATCTGCATTGGCTTATGTGCTGTGACATTAGTGTAATTTCCAGGGACTTGGGAATACATTTGGTAGTGGAGATTTTTTTGGGGTAAACTCCTCCATCATCCATCATATTGTGATGAATGCGACTGCGATTGCTCTAAATGTGTTTAGACATAGATGTAATTTTTGCCCCACTTGTATATGTCTGGTGATGAAGTAATTCATTTCAATAAGCAAGCCATTTTATTAATCATACTGTGTAATGTATCTGTGCTGCGAAATCCGTTCCGTAATTACATTGCAAATACGTGCCCCAAAGTGTGGCACGTATTGGCAAAGTTAATCCGGAACAGATTACACGTCGGAGATACAGTCCCCATCGGAAATAATGTGGACTGTACTTCAGAGGCGAAATCCTTTCCTGATTTTCCTTGCAAAGACTTGTCACACTTTGTGGCCTGTATTTGCAATATAATTACGGAACACATTTCGCCACGGAGATCAATTACACAGTATGATAAATAAAATGGCGTGGTTATTGAAATGAATTACTTCATCAACAGACAAATCCATGGGGGAAAAATTACTTCAAGCCCTAAACACATTTTGGACAATCACAAAAAGGACAATATATAGATGAGGTTCCATCAAAAATATATCCACTACCCAATGTATTGAAAAGTCCCTGGAAATGCCACTAATGTGACAGCACAAAAGCCAATGCAGATGTGGCACACATGTTGCCCAGAGGTTGGCCAGATGTTGCACAGAGGTTGACCTGAGGTTGGCCATATGTTTGCAAACACATTTTCGATCACAAACATTTTCGAACCTTTTGCCCAGCTTTGAGGTTTAATGCAATTCAGTATATCCAACTTAAGGCTTGCTGGGACCTGTGGACCTCCAAGCAGGATTCCAAATAACCGCGCCTCTTTTAACTTAGCCAATCACAAACAGAGCTCGCTCTGCATTTCTTTTCCCCATAGAACTCTATGAGAAGGTAGCTCAGCCGCTGATTGGCTAAGCTGGACGAGCCCCTCTTCTCCCCAACCAATCACAGTACTAGAATATTTCCCATAGACAGTAATAACTTTAGGGCGCCTTCTATCGCGCCCTTTTTTCTCCATTCAAAATAACGCACTACAAAATGATTGGTGGTTCATATCTGCCGCCTGGGCTCAACCAATCAGCTCTTTTCTGCCTTTTTTACTGTATTTTGAACTGTCCGCCTTTTTATTTGATTGGTCCCATACTTCTCCATAGGTTATAATGGTCACTGTCCTCCTATTTGATTGTTGGTTTCTGCCGATCAATGAGAAGAGCTAAAAGAATTAGAATTACTGTATTTCCCGGCAATTCTCTATATCCCAATTCCTGATGTAGCGCCGGTCTCGGCGACAAATGCATTGTTAGGGATTTGATTGATTTATGTTTATAGAAGGTTTCAGCTATTTTTCAGATCATATTTTACACTTAATAAAAATGATTTTTTTCATCATACTCCATGCCGCACGGCGCTGAGAACTAAGATTTCATTGCCCCGATCTGTCCATAGACTACAATGGGACAAGTAGCTCGCGCTCTGATTGGCCGGGATAACCAAGCCCCCGCTAGCTCAACCAATCAGCTCTTTTCTGCATTTTTACTGTATTTTGAACTGTCCCGCCCTTTGATTTTGATTGGTCAAAATGTCTCCATAGGTTATAATGGGTCCCTGTTGTTGCTATTCTGATTGGACAAGATTGCCAAGCCCCTGCTAGCTCAACCAATCAGCTCTTTTCTGCATTTTTACTGTATTTTGAACTGTCCCTCCTTTGAATTTGATTGGTCAATACTTCCCATAGGTTTTAATGGGTCCCTTTCGTCCTACCCCTGATTGGACAAGATTGCCAAGCCCCGCTAGCTCAACCAATCAGCTCTTTTCTGCATTTTTACTGTATTTTGAACTGTCCCGCCTTTGACTTTGATTGGTCAATATGTCTCCATAGGTTTAATGGGTCCCTTTCGCTCCTACTCTGATTGGACAAGATTGCCAAGCCCCCGCTAGCTCAACCAATCAGCTCTTTCTTTCATTTTTACTGTAATTTGAACTGTCCCCCTTGAATTGATTGGGAAAATGTCTCAAAAGGGTTTTAATAGGGTCCCTGTCGCTCCTACTCTTGATTGGACAAGATTTCCAAGCCCCCGGCTCAACCAATCAGCTCTTTTCTGCCTTTTTACTGTATTTTGAACTGTCCCCCTTTGAATTTGATTGTTCAATACATCCCATAGGTTTTAAAGGGTCCCCTGTCACTCCTATACTGCTTGGCTAGTTCTGCCGACCAATGAGAAGCGCTTACATAATTTTGAATTACTGTTCCCGCAATTCCACAATCCTAATTCCTGATGTAGCGCCGTTCTAGATTTTTGGAACGTGTTTTTTTTTTTTTTTGTAATTCGATAAGGTTTGAGCTCTTTTTCTAAAAATGTTTTACGCCTTTATAAAGGTTATTTTTTTAGAATAATACTCCATGCCGCACGGCGCTGAGAGCCGAGATTCTATGTTTCCTCTCATGTTTGCGTACTCGCTCACTTCGCCTCCGCTGGATCTTTAGACCAAATCAACCAGTTCTGCCTGTCGGAGCTGCCGAGCGCTGCAATGCGCCGCACTTTGCCGACTCGCGATCGTACATGCCTCTGAGTTTTCGAGCGCGCCGCCTCCCGCCCCGGAACGCCCACACTGCGCCCATTATACGCCCCTTCATGCGGGGCGCAGCTGAAAGTGGCGAACGCTGCGCCTAACATCGCATCCCTGCGTCCAACATCGGCGGTGAAGTTGGGGCCAGGTACGCCAGAAAACAGGCGTAAATCCCGTTCATACATGTCGCCCTAAATGTTTCTAAAACCCATAATTAATATGGTGGATGGCATGTACGCCAGTGTTTTTGTACAAAACTTAAGTGCATTTTGCTTAGTAAATAAGCCCCCTTATGTTTTTAATAAGAAGGTAATTGTGCTTTGGTGAAAAAAAGGCCAAAATACTTATATTACTTTCTGTTGAAAGGTAATATCTTATTGTTAAAGCCCCTGAGCAAATTCTAGCTGAACTTCTATCTCTTAGGAGTACTTATTATAGAATTATTTCTTCAGATATCGCACGTTTCTCTGTGTTTTATAATACAAATTACATAAGAAATAGAGCTGAAAAGAGCTCTAACCGGAGACAGAGGCTTTTGTAGTTCATTTTCACATAATGATACGCAGGAAACGTTGGCCATAATGTGGTGAGTTATGGGTTGTGCTCTGGGCTTCGAGTCTGCAGCCTGAGAACATGGTCATTAAACTCTGAGGAAGATGAGATGCCTTTAGAAAAAGGTGATCTTTACAAATTATTTTTATTGCCAGGAGTGACATTTCCAAAGCTCTCTGCAGTGCTGTGGCTGGATTTAACTTGGCTAAAAGAAAGAAACAGTAATTTGCCCACCATGACAGTAACAAAGATTAATATGACAAGTTTCTTGTATTTACCCTATGTAGTATTGAATCACTAAACTATATTAATTAATACACAGAAATGTACACCTACATACACTTAATAACTGTAATAGAAATTTATACTTATGAGCTGGAATATTACACCAGAATAAGTGATAGCAGGGGGCCTTGAATATTTTTCTCAGCGACAGTGTTCAAGACTAGATTAAAGGTGTCCAACTCAAATACAAAGAGGACCAAAATTGAAAAGAGGGCCAAAATTGAAAAGAGGGCCAAAATTGGACAAAGTTGAGGGCCAACCTTATATTTCTTCCTGTGAGTTCCTCTTATTATTGGTCCCGCTGTCCCACTGGGTTGTTTCTCCTGCCATTTGGTCCCTTCAATGTTTTATTTAGGGGGTGGGTGGTTAGAGCTATGTAATGACAGCTCCTGGCTTCTTTCTTGTCTGTATGCTGTCTTGCAATAAATCACGGACCAAATATGACTGCACTGCAGATTTAGCCCGTGGAATGAGTTTGACACCCCTGAACTAAAGGATCAGTGTGTCAAGCTAAATACAAAACTTCAGAACTAGTGTTGAGCGATTATTATCGCCAAAGTTGAAATCGGCACAGTTTTTATGGTGATCGGATTTTTTAGATCAACGCGATAATTTTAGGTTAAAATCTGTGCATCATCTATTAATCGCGCCTTTTTCGGCGCTTCCTGTAATTTTGGCGGCCAGCAAATCAGATTACAGAATAGAGCAGGGTGAGATGTGTGTACGACGTCATGACTGGGATGTGTATGGTTGCGATTGGCTGGAAAAATCACATGACCTCGTTTTACATAGAACAGCGTTTCCTGTTCAGCCTCAGTGTCTCTCAGCGTCTCAGAGCAGAAGGACGTGCGCTCTGCTTGTGTCCAAACAGCTCAGCGAAATTATTATATTTCTTCACAGAGAAACCTCTACTATTAGCTGTGATCCTTACAATTTAGTTAGATTAGAGATTGGAAGATTTTATATAGTTAGGTAGAGAATTTTAAAGGAGCATCTACTGCTGTAAAGTCGCGGGGGCGGGGGAGAGCGGTGGGGGGGCCCCCGTGGGCAAACACAGACAAGCTCTATAAAGAATACTGGATAAAGTTCACCAAGACTTAGTGTAGATATTGCAATAGCTTTATTATTAACAGTTTTCTATTGAAATATTTCCTGGATATTGGGCAGCCTGAACTTATAGGATACACATCTTTTCTAGTAACTGCAGGTCTCTTTGTTAGATGCAAAACTCCACTTTTATTATCAGTATACATTTCAGATAGGTGTTCATTTTCAATTTTGCCCATTCCACTTTTGTTGATATATCCACCTTGCACTTAAATTTGAATCCAGCAATTTTATAGTCACCACAGGTGAATTGAAAGGTGCCAAAAATATCTTGTATATTACGAATAGACAAGCTCTATAAAGAATACTGGATAAAGTTCACCAAGACTTAGTGTAGACATTGCAATAGCTTTATTATTAACAGTTTTCTATTGAAATATTTCCTGGATATTGGGCAGCCTGAACTTATAAACATCATTTCTAGTAACTGCAGGTCTCTTTGTTAGGTGCAAAACTCCACTTTATTATCAGTATAACAATTCAGATAGGTGTTCATTTTCAAATTTTGCCCATTCCACCTTGTTGATATATCCACCTTGTACTTAAATTAGAATCCAGCAAGTTAGCAACAGGTTGATAGTGCCAAAAATACCATGTAATATCCGAATAAATTTCAGATACGTGTTTTTTGACATTGCGCACTACAGCTTTGTTCATTGAGGCACCTTGCACTTTAGATGTGAATACTGCAAATTTTTTAGTCACCACAGGTGAATTGATAGGTGCCAAAAAAAAAACTTTTATTATCCGAATACATTTCAGATACGTGTTTTTTCATTTTGGCGCAGGCCAGCTTGTTGATAGATCTACTTTGCAGTTAAATTTGAATAACAGCAATTTTGTAGTCACCAGATGAATTTATAGGTGCCAAAATACCTTTGATTATCCGAATACATTACAGATACGTGTTTTTTGCACTTTTGCCCAGTCCAGATTTGTTGATTGAGCCACCTTGCAGTTAAATTTGAATCCAGCAATTGTGTAGTTACCACAGGTGAATTGATAGGTGCCAAAAAATACCTTTTATTATCCGAATACATTACAGATACTTGTTTTTTGACTTTGGTGCACTACAGCTTTGTTCATTGAGGCACCTTGCACTTAAATGTGAATACTGCAATTTTTTAGTCACCACAGGTGAATTGATAGGTGCCAAAAAAATACCTTTTATTATCCGAATACATTACAGATACGTGTTTATTGACTTTGGTGCACTACAGCTTTGTTCATTGAGGCACCTTGCACTTAAATGTGAATACTGCAATTTTTTAGTCACCACAGGTGAATTGATAGGTGCCAAAAAATACCTTTATTATCCGAATACATTACAGATACGTGTTTTTTGCACTTTTGCCCAGTCCAGATTTGTTGATAGAGCCACCTTGCAGTTAAATTTGAATCCAGCAATTGTGTAGTTACCACAGGTGAATTGATAGGTGCCAAAAAATACCTTTTATTATCCGAATACATTACAGATACGTGTTTTTTTGCACTTTTGCCCAGTCCAGATTTGTTGATAGAGCCACCTTGCAGTTAAATTTGAATCCAGCAATTGTGTAGTTACCACAGGTGAATTGATAGGTGCCAAAAAATACCTTTTATTATCCGAATACATTTCAGATACGTGTTTTTTCACTTTGGCGCAGGCCAGCTTTGTTAACTTGATAGATCTACTTTGCAGTTATATTTGAATCCAGCAATTTTGTTTTGATTTGAGGGATTTGAGAATAGCTGTGATTTGCCGTCTTTTAATAAGAGACTTTCCAAAACTCTTCCATACCTTCTCAAATTTGTATATTTCTGAACATGGAGCGAAATTCAGGTGGTAAGCGAGCAAAGAGGGGGGTAGGACATGGAGGTAGAGGTACGAGAGAAGGTGCTCCTTCCAGTGCTGGCGACAACTCGCATGCCAGCGGATCATCAGTTGCAGGACCGTCAGGCCTGTCATCGCTGGGTCAGGGCCCTGTGAATCTCAGTAACGAACAGCGTCGCCAATCTGTCCTTCAGTGGTTAATGCAACCTGCATCCAGCAGTCTTACCTCCTTGTCCTCCCAGTCACGGCCACAAATGTCGTCATCAGCATCACCAGCATCCGTCCAACATGAAGCAGCCCAAATGTCAACTCGTGTACCCACCACTGTGGATAATCCATTTTCTGAAGACCTCTTTGATGACAAAATGCGGTTGGGGTCAGAAGGCATGTTAAAAGATCAAGAGGCCAAAGAGGATGATTTTCTCTGCTCTGACGCCGTTACTGATGCCATCAGAGGAGGAGAAGGAATCCGGTTAATCGGCAAAAATCCCGGGCGGTCGGCAAAGCCTTGCAGTCCCTCTTGCTTGTAGCCCACAGCTCCTGGATGCAGAATGTCAGGACGACGAAGTCACCTGTGTTGATGATGATGATGACGACATTGCGGATCCAACGTGGTCTTTTCAGCAGAATTTGCTTGCGAGCGCTTCATCACTGGACGAGGAGAAAGATGATGGGGTAGTGTCAGTACGGGTTCCGCCTCAAAAAAGGAGAGGGCGGTCGCAGAAGTCTGCTGATATGATTCCGCCAGCCACGGTCAGCGCAAACCCCGCTCCTCGCTTATCGCCGTCAAAAAGGTCCAGGACATCTCAAGCCTGGGCCTTCAATGACCAAGCCTCTGATTCACCCAGCGATGTCATATGCCGCCTTTGCCGTAAACACATTAGAGGCAAGAACCTTAGGTGGTTAACCACCACCAACATGTCTAGTCACATGCAGCGAATGCATGAGTTGAAATGGAGGCAACACTTGGCCAAAAAAGGCCAGACCGACGCCGGCTCCAACCTCTTTCACACCCTCTGTCTCAGCTCCTCCGCCACCACCAAGCGTTCCTCAGCTGCCCATGTCTCTCAGAGTCATGATCAGGGATCAGCCACCGCTTCAGCCTCCACCGTCGCCCGAGTACCACCAGCACCACCAGAGACCCATCCTACCCCTACTCCATCCGCCAGATTGACGGCCTGCACGCCGTACAGCGGCCAGTCTAGCAGCCAGTATTCTGTCTTCCAGGTTTGGGAGCAGAAGAAACACTTTAACCCAAACCATCTCAAAGCCAAAAGCCTGAATGTCGGCATTGCCAGGCTTTTGGCCTTGGAAATGTTGCCTTTCCATCTGGTGGACACAGATGGGTTCCGCCACGTCATGGCCCTTGCCTGCCCCCAATACCAGATGCCGAGCAGGCATTTCTTTGCAGGAAAAGCCATCCCTGCCCTGGCCAGCCACGTGTCATCTAAAATTTCAAGCGCGTTATCTGCATCTGTGGCCGGAAAAATCCATCTGACCACGGACACATGGACTAGTAAGCACGGCCAAGGCCGCTATATCTCTGTGACAGCTCACTGGGTGAGCTGGGTGGATGTCCCTGGGGATGACGGTGGCTCTCAGGCTCGGCGCAAGCTCTTCAAAACCGCAGGATGGTGCAGGTTCTTCCCCCAAGGTCCTCTGGTGGCATGACGTGCCCAGAGGACCCGGGCCGTGTGGAAATTATTCTGTCTTGGAGACCGTCCACACACAGTCAGGAGCTGTGGATGCTCTCCGCAACGAGAACCGAGCGCTGGCTGGGTGACAAGAACCTTGTGCCAGGCAAGGTGGTGTGCGATAACGGGAGAAAATCTGCTGGCTGCCCTTAAGATCGGTAGGCTGGAGCACATCCCTTGCCTGGCACATGTCATGACCCTTATCGTCCAGAAATTTCTAAAGAGCTACCCGGGTCTGGACTGCCTGCTGAGGAAGGCTCGAAGTCTAAGTTCGCACTTCCGCCGTTCGCACCCTGCTTCGTCCCGTCTGGCTGCGTTGCAGCGTCAGCTCGGCCTCCCCGTCAACCGTCTCATTGTTGACGTGGCAACACGCTGGAATTCCACCCTCCACAAGCTCCAGCAATTGTGGCAGCAGCGCAATGCCATTACGCAGTACGAAGTGACACATGGCCTGACAAGCAGCGGTGCGGACCTCGGGTGTTGAGCCACCGAGAGTGGAGGCAGGTGAAAGAGCTCTGCACCATCCTTGCCAGTTTTGAAGAAGCCACCAAAATGGTCAGTGCGGACAATGCCCTTGTCAGCATGAGCATTGTGGTGATCTTAGTTCTGGAACGATCGTTGGACACTCTGAAACAACAGGTCCCGCCAGCGACGGAGGAGGAGACGGACACAGATGCGGACACAGAGCCTTTCTCTCCGTCAAATCCACAAGGCCCGACAGTTTCACAATTTCATCGGTCTTCATTAGGCAGTGGTTCGGGGTCCAGAGCTAGTGCAAGGTGGCCATCAGCTCTCAGGGTGCATCATCTCAGGCAAGTCAGGGCTGTGTTGAAGCTGTGCCGGAGGCAGCGGAGGAGGAGGAGGAGGAGGAGGAGGAGGTATTCCTAGACACCGATGTTACTGACGTCCCTGCCTTGGAAAGAGGTTGGCGCGAATTTGAGGCGGAGGAGGAAGATGAGGAAGATCAGTTTGCTAGTGCCCCTCGACCCAGAGGCTTGAGAAATCAAGGCTCCATCTCTCACATGAGTGCTTGGATGCTCCATTTCCTCCAACATGATCCTCGCATTAAGGCCATCAAAATGAACAACAGTTACTGGGTGGCCACCCTCCTGGATCCCCGGTACAAAACAAAACTCAGCACTTTCCTTCCACCCACCCAAATAGAGAGTAAAATGCAGGAAATGGAGACCTTGCTGATTGAACTAACTGGAGACATCTGTTGCGTCTGGTTCACGTTCCCCAAATGTCACGGTGGAACGACGTCAGCGACGTGAACAGCAGTAGAGTACTAAGTAGGCGTATGGGCAGCAGCAGAGCAAGGTGGCAGAAGCATAATGGGTGACCTCTGGCAATGTTTGTTTAACACCTAACCCAAGCATGCAATGCATTTCACACATCCAACTCACAGAGATCAGATTAATATCATGGTGCACGACTATCTGCGTCTCAACACCGATGTTTTTTATATGTGTTCCGGACCCAATAGACTTCTGGTATCCAAAATGGACAATGGCCCGAGTTGGCTCGTCACGCCATAGAGTGTTGTCCTGCCCAGCAGCCAGCGTCATATCTGAGCGGACCTTCAGCACAGCTGGAGGAGTCATTACAGACAAACGCATCCGCTTTCCACAGATAATGTGGATCGTTTGACTTTCATCAAGATGAATCAGCATGGATCTCTGATGATGTTTGTGCCCCAATTGCCGAAGTCACCGATTAGTTGCCGGTCTACTTCACAGTCCTCTTCAAACAGAAATGGTCCTCTTGAAAAATGTTTTTTAAAATGATCATATCTTACTGCAATTTTTATTCTCTTTTTCCCAACAGTTCATTTTGCTGGTTTTGCTGTGAGGAGACTGTAAAAGACAGCAAGGTTTTATGACAACACCGTATTCCATTACTCACTTTATCTTAAGAAGTTTTCGCATTGTCAATGGTTTTGAGGTCATGTTGCTGTGAGATACAGCTATAATTATGGTCCTTTGGAACATAAATGTGGCTTTTAAGTGGCATTTCTCCCTCACAATTTTTAATAGTGGCTGAGAAGTCATATTTATAATTTTTTGGGGTCATGTAGCTGTGAGATACAGCAATAATCATGGTCCTTTGTAACAGAAATGTGGCTTCTAAGTGGCATTTCTCCCTCACAATTTTTAGCAGTGGCTGAGAAGTCATTTTTATAATTTTTTGGGTCATGCTGCTTTGAAATGCAGCAATACTACAGTCCTATTATAAAAAAATTTTGTTTCTAACATACATTTGTTCTTCACAATTGTACAAATGGCTCAATTGTCATGCTTTGAATTTTTGTGGGGCATTTTGCTTTGAAATGCATCTATACTACAGGTCCTATTATAAAATAAAAATTTGTTTTCTAACAGGACATTTTTGTTTCTAATCACAATTGTCTTAAAAAGAGTGCTCAATGTGGTGTAAGGGTGGCTGTCTGAAACAGGAATAGGTAGGACACTGTTAATGGACACATATTGCAAAATGACTTGTTTTTGCAAGATCTTTAACATAGCTATCAATCCCTGTATTGAGACAACCCATTTAATACAATTAAAAAAAGAGAAACGAAGACATGGTGGGATTCCATCCTATTTTAAAAAATTAGTTTTCTAGAATTAAACTACTAAAAAACTTGCATGTACAAAATAGCTGGTAAAAAAATTCCTCTGAATTGTACAAGGGAGGTACAGGAAAACTTGACCAGATGTAGGTTTATTAGAGGACATGGAGTATGGAGCACGGACAGAGAACAAAGTACAGAGACAATTTCCTCCAGCACGTTGAGTAAAATGAGAAAAAGAATGCCAAGAAAAAGGGCACCTGGGTGGAACAGGAGCGTTAACCACCAGTATTTCCAAGTGAAGCTCAATTGGTCCGCACTCATACGGAGGGGCAAGCGCTACCCAGGTCTTGACTGTGTACAGAGGAAGGCTGGAGATCTCACACTTCCGCTTCCGCACTCTGCTTCAGCACGACAGTTTTCGTTGCTGCGTCATCAGGGCATTTTAACCTGCGTGTTAATAGTTGACAGACGCCAGCCGGGCTCTCACCGCACCCACTGTAACTCCGGCCCTGGGTCATGCTGTGGCACAGGACAGGTATAGTCAATGTCCAGTGAAACTAAAATGGTGGTTGAAAGACTCCTTTTTCCGGCACTTTTTAATCTGGGGGTAAGACAGGTTTAATGGTCATACTGTGGCCTAGGACAGGGACAGTATATGTCCAGTGAAACTAAACTGGTGGTTGAAAGACCCTTTTTCTGGCACTTTTTCATCTGTGGGTGAGACAGGTTTAATGGTCATACTGCGGTCCAGGAGAGTTCTAGTCAATGTCCAGTTCAACTAAAATGGTGGTTGAAAGACTCCTTTTCCCGGCACTTTTTAATCAGTGGGTCAGGCAGGTTTAAGGGTCATGCTGCGGTCCAGGACAGGGTTTGTCAATGTCCAGTTCAGGCACTTTTTAATCTGGGGGTCAGACAGGTTTAATGGTCATACTGCGGTCCAGGACAGTTCTAGTCAATGTCCAGTTCAACTAAAATGGTGGTTAAAAAACTCCTTTTTCCGGCACTTTTTAATCTGTGGGTCAGACAGGTTTAAGGGTCATGCTGCAGTCCCGTACATGGTTTGTAAATTTCCATTTCAACTTAAATGGTTGTTCAAATACTTCTTTCTTCCGGTTCATTTTAATCTGTGGGTCATGCAGGTTTTTAGGGTCATGCTGCGTTCCAGGACAGGGATATTCAATGTCCAGTTCAAGTAAAATGATGGTTCAAATAATACTGCCTTCTGGCACTTTTTAATGTGTGGGTGATGCAGGTTTAAGATTCATGCTGTGGTACAAGACAGGGATAGTCAATGGTGTGTGACTTTTTTTCTGTGGCTTTTATAGCCTAAGTGTTGTGCCTAAGATGTAGCAGGTATCCATTTGACTGTTGTGGCTGTTAATTCCAGCTTCTCCAGCCCTGTTTGGGTGTAAGTATGAAGGTGTTGTTGCTCTCCCATAGACTTTAATGGTCATCGCTCATAATCGACTGCTCACTATCGAAAAACCTTATCGTTGGTGGCCGACTATCGACTATCGCCTGATGTCGATAGCCATCGTAATCGCTCAACACTATTCAGAACTTCCCAATGATGTAAAGGAAAAGTAAGCAGATAATAGAAATAGCACTTAGGGCAACATATAAGAATGGGGCTATGCATCAAAAAGCTTTAGTAGACCTGTTCTATAAATGTATGAATTGTTGTATTCAAAACTTTGGCATAATAACCGCAGGAGTGACACTTTTTAATGCGCCAAAGATTTGAGGCATTCTGGGGGCGTGTTGTACCACATTTGTAGAATTAGACTCATTTCTGATTCTTTGACGCCAGACTTTGGCACATTACAGTTATAACAGCCAGACCAACTTAAAGGTGATCTGCCTGAGCCAGACTTGTTGTATTGGCACTACAATGCACCTGTATGTATAAACTGCAGAAGAACAGGTTTATACATTCTGGCTCATTCTACACTACCTTAAAGCTGTTTAGAACTGGCCTGTCAGTGCCAGCATTCATACATGTCACCCTTAGTGCATAACTCAAATTATATAACAACCTTCTATAAATAAATAGTATAATAAAAATTCTAAATCTTGTAATGTTATTAAAAAAAAAATACTACATTCTTAACTTATCAGAATCCTCCCTCTTGCATTCTTGTCTGTTTATTTATGCAGACAACACTAAGGGAATCTGCATACCTCCTAACTTTTTAGATGGGCAAAGAGGCACACTTATGATTTCCAGTAGATTCTTGTAGTGTACTACACTGGGGAACAACAAAAATAAATTTTTGGTGCCTAGAAATTTTGACCTCATTCTCGGTATCTTAGTGCTGCTGAGTCCGAAAATCCCATTCATTCTGTTCTAGCAGCTCTTGTTTATGTGATGTTAATGATATGATTCTACATTTTTTTTGATTAATTTGTTTAGAAATATGTATTGCAGATGAATATAACTAAATTAACTCATGCACATTCATGTTTTTGTTTGTATGTGTTCTTCAAATGTTCTAAAATGTATGTTTTTTATGTTTCATTAGAATTTACAACATTTCTTTATTACAATATTGATTGACAAATAATTTCAGAAGCTTTTACTTGGTAAGGTGGCTATGCTGGATCTCCAAAATCTATAGCCTATGGGGGATTCTTGTGTCATTTTCATAATCAGATAACCAAACATACTCAAAAATGGTTCCATCTTTTAAGTCATCAAAATGAGTGTTCCCCAGTGTTATGAATGGATGAACTAGTAAGAATCAAGGAGGGGTGGGGAGGTGGAAAGAAGTCTGATAAGTAAAGAAGGAAGCCCTTTTTTCTCTTATAAGATGTTGCAAAGTTTCTTATTTTGCCTGTACTCTTGTTTTGTGGAAAGTTGTTTCATAATTGTAGGTACAGTATCTCACAAAAGTAAGAACACCCCTCACATTTTCGTAATGCTGCCCTGCGGCCCGGTTTCTGAAGGGACGGGATCATGCACTGCTTCAGTATGTCTCAGTACATGTTGGCATTCCTTGTTCCCTCAATGAACTGTAGCTTCCCAAAGCCAACAGCACTAATGAAGCCCCAAACCATGACACTCCCACCACACCTTACAGTAGGTAAGACACACTTTTCTTTGTACCTTTCTGGTTGCTGCCACATACGCTTGACACCAACTGATTCAGATAAGTTTATCATGGTCTTATCAGACCACAGTACATGGTTACAGTAATCCATTTCCTTGGTCTGCTTGTCTTACGCAAATTGTTTATAGTCTTTCTTGTGCATAATCTTTAGAAGAAACTTCCTTCTGGCACTAAAGCCATGCAGACCAATTTGATGCAATATGCGGTGTATGGTCTGAGCACTGACAGGCTGACCCTTCACCCCTTTAATCCCTGTAGAAACACTGGCAGCACTCATATGTCTATTTTGAAAAGTTTCTGGATATGATGCTGTATGGTCTTGGCCACCATGCTGCAGATCAGTTTTAGGGAGTTGACAATCTAATTTACCAACACTGGTTGCCTACACAGGGCCTGTTTAATGTCCTGGAAAGTCCTCTGTGCCTTGAAAGATCATGGTCAATTTTGTGCTCTTGGTTAAGTCAGTCAATGAAACAGCTATTTCGGCAAACCTGAGGATGAACCAACTATAATAGCTCACGATACCATGAAATGTCCAGACCTGCTTTTAGTGAGTGGGTGGGAAACTTCTGAATCGCTTCTACCTTATTCACTTTGGGTTAAATCTCCCATCTCCTCATTATGTAGCCCAGGTATCTGGTTTCCTCATTTCCCAAGGCACACTTATCAGGGTTAAGGATGGACTGAAAATTTTTTTGAGATGACTCTCCCAATCATGACTAAGTATGAGGTCTTTACCTTCCCCATGTGGGCATAGAACCCTTTGGGCCATAGCCCTTTGGAAGGTGAGGGTGGAAAGCCTGCAAGCCAAATAGCAGTCGGATGTACTGAAGTGACCCCTCAGAGGTAGAGAAACCATTCTTCTCCTTAGCCTCTTTTGACAGCAGGATCTGCCAGCATTCCTTTTATTTGAAACAAGATTTTGTGAACAGCACTATAACTATCACTGTCTATTGCATCAGCATGACCACAAAAGCAGCACAAATGACCTTATGGATACCCAGAATAAAGTTAGCAAGAATAAATGAGTATTTGAAATAAAACCTTTTTTCAAAGCTTTGCTGCTGCTTACCCCGGGTACTTGCCATTCTACTGCTGTCATGTTGCTGACGTTGTTCCATTGTGACATTTGAACGTGAATTAGATGCAACAGATGTCTCGAGTTGGTCAATTAGCACTGTCTCAAATTGCTGCATTCTACTGTCAATTTCTGTGGGTTGAAGGAATTTGCTGACTTTTGATTTGTAACATCGATCAAGGAGGGTGGCCACCCAGTAACTGCTGTTCATTTTCATTGCCTTGATGCGTGTGAATAAGAAATTAGTATGTGAAAATAGGTTTTTTTTTTTTTTTAATTTTGACCTTTACTATTGGTGTCTTCTACATTAAACATGACCAAAAAAGCAGCAAAAAATGACCTTTTGAACACCAAAATTTAAAATTAACAAGAAGGGAAAATTTTTCACGGACGCCCCTGCGACCACCCACCGTCCTGGGGCGCAGGCGCACCCGTGCTCCCTGCTCCCAGCGGAGCCACGTCCCACACGTCGGGTTCGGGTTCGCTCACCTCCCCGTCCCCTCCGGCAGTCACTTACCCGGGGCCACGCTCCTGCCAGCCTGTCTCTGTTTTCCCGGCGTTAGCTCCGCCCATAGGGTGCGCGGCGCGCCGGCAGTTTGAAATTTAAAGAAAGGCTGTGCGCCCGGGAATTGGGTCATTGCCCGGGGACTGCCCCCTATTTAAGTCGGCCTCTTCCTGGCGGCCCTCGCCGGATCCTTGGTGTATGTTCCATTGGAGAAAGCTTCCCAGAGTGTTTTGTCTTGCCTTACCGTGTACCGAACCCCCCTTAGTTTACCCCACTACGAACTTGTGCCTGCCCTGACCGCCTGCCTGTCTTCGTTACGGGGCCACGCC
>JAODAL010021172.1:0-67672 GCA_025379985.1 Phyllomedusa bahiana | reverse complement strand
ACAGGGGGGGGCATATTACGGGCTACAGGGGGGCCAAACACTGGCAAAGGGGGGGAAAAATCCCGGGCTAAGGGGGGCAATTACTGGCTACGGGGGGCTAAAACCTGACTACAGGACATATTACTGGCTACGGGGGGGCTTTTACGCTAAAGGGGGCGAAAACCAGCTACGGGGCGTAACCTGGCTAGGGGGCTAATAACCTGGCTAAGGGGGGCAGAAACCCTGGCTAGAAGGGGCAACTATTTGGGGAAAAAGGGGGCTACAACCTCACAGTGGGCATCCTCTTTTTAGGAGGCAAATATTTCCCACAAGGGGGTGATTATTACTTTTTGGGGCACTATAGTGGGGATTTGATAGAGAAGGAAATTTAAGAAATGCGATAAAATGAGGAGTCTTAGATGTTTTGTTTTGTAAAATTTTCATGAAAGATTGGGCCCGGAGTACTCATGGCGTCGGGGGACAGAGGAGAAGAAGAAGGAAAGAAAAAACTCTTCAGAGAAAAACCCCTGTAAGTCACTAAATTAACTGCAGTGTAATCACTTATTTCTCCTAGCCTACAAAAAAAAGGTTTTTCTCTGAAAAAAATAACATCCGCATTTCCCAAAAATGAGACGCAAAAAAACCGTGTGAACCCAGCCTTTTACTCAGAAAAAACCTTAAAGGGGGGTTGCCCCTCGCTAAAAGATTTGGTGTTTTAATTAAAAGATCTTTAAAAAAACAAGCAGCTTTGCAATATATGTTCATTACAAATGTCCATGATTTTGAGTTTGCCCTTTTAGTGGAGTGCATCATTCTCAACTCATAGCAGCCGACCTATTGATCTTTATCTTACTGGGTGTCAGGTCGATGGGCTCATCACTTCAGAATACGGTCAGAGCAGAGAGCCCCCCCCCACAGAATGCTTCGTATGGGGGGAGGGGAGGACTCTGGCTTCTGTGTCCATCTGCCTGGATTAACCCTGTGTGTGCCTGCTTCCTCCTGCTCTCTACACAGATAGATGGGGACAGCAGTAAACCCTGTGTGTTACTATAATCATGATGTGCCCCTGTGGAACTGTCACTTTTCTAATAGAACAGATCAGGCATGTGAACAGTTCATGCTTTGCTGTACTAGTCCCTAGGTATAGTAACATTTCCCAGCTGACCCTGTGTCTGTTCTGACAGGATTTGTTGTTGGGGAGATGTGGAGACTTGTAAGCTAAGCAGGGGATATAGGAACACTTGCATCCCCTCTGCTCTGCTATTAGAAATACAGCTTCACAGACCTCTCTACACTCATAGATCACCCCTCTCCTGCAACAGACCCAGGCAGGCACACACAAGGGGTTAAACCGGCAGCAAACCCCCTCCCCTTGCTGTATAGAAGTTATGGAGCTGCCTGTGTGCTGAGGGGAGGGGGAAGGGGGGAAAGGCAAAGAGACAGACCAAATAGCACGCCCCTCAATTCAACTACCAGGCTCACTGACAGGTTTGAAAGCTTTGTAAATGAGACAATTTCCTTTTAAGGGCCCGAGCCCCGGATGTTTTGGGACCCTAGCAACGCCCCTGATCAATCTGCTCAGCACCTCTTGCTCTATAACATGCTGCCCATAGGTCTGATAGCATGTTCAATGTGAAAGGTTCCCTCTAAAGGGCTTGTCTCACTACAAGGATTGCTTTTTATGTTAAAGACCTTGCAAAAACAAGTTACTTTGCAATATGTGTCCATTTACAGTGTTCTACCTATTCCTAGATATTCCCTCTTGTATGGGCTGCATCAGATTCTCGGGTCGCTATAGCTACAGACCTGTTTGATCTCTCCTGTTAGGCCGCCAGCACTGGTTGCTATAGCTACAGACCTGGCTTCTACTGCAGCCTAGTAGAAGCCAGTAAACAAGCCCCTGAATTCAAAATGAAACCAAGAAAACAGGACTGAGGTCAGATGAATCAATATAGTGAGACAACCCCTTTAAGTGTATACAGATTTCCAGCTTCTGGATGTATAAAAGACTTTTCCAGTTTACTGACAAGCAGAGATCTGGAAAAAAAAATAAAAAAATTATAGTTTAGCCACACTGTGTATAGTGGATAATACTTGTATATAATGGTGTGTGTGGATTTGATGAAGTGAAGCATTTATAATGTGGGTGTCCCAGTCAAACCCCCCCAAGCATCCTACAGGTCAGAGGAGGTGAGGACACCAAGTGCAGGGCATCAAGTGTAAAGGGTGCACTTACTTATAAAGTTAATATATCAACTGCAGTAAACAAAGGAAACTTAGAGACTACATAAGAAGATATGCTAACCCTTGTCAATCCTGCAATCTCTGAACAGAAAGACCCAGCAGCTCTCATTACAGTCATTACATATATTTGCTGTTAGTGACAGTGGGGCCCCTAAATATGGCCACATGGCTTCACCCTAAAGAAGGAGTCATAAGTCATAAGTGCCTTTGACACGGTCGACCATTCCCTCCTGCTACAAATCCTCTCCTCCCTCGGCATCACGGACTTGGCTCTTTCCTGGATCTCCTCGTACCTCACTGATCGGACATTCAGCGTCTCTCATTCTCGCTCCAACCTCCTCCCCCCGGCCTCTCTCTGGTTGGTGCCCCACAAGGGCCCAGTCCTGGGTCCACTATCTTCTCTATCTACACCCTTGGCCTGGGTCAGCTCATAGCCTCACTTTGGGCTTTCATTCCCACCTGTATGCTGATGATTACCCAATTCTACATCTCCGGCCCAGACGTCATTTTCTCTACTCTCCCGGAATCCCTGACTGTCCGTCCTCCATTTCCTCCTTCTTCTCATCACGTCTCTAAAACTAAATGTGAGAAAAACAGAACTCATCATCTTTCCACCATCCAACTTACCCTGCCCCTGATCTCTCTATTACAGTCAATGGCTCCACACTCTCTCCGGTCCCGCAAGTCCGCTGCCTTGGGGTAATCCTAGACTCCGCTCTATCTTTCAAACCACACATCCAAACCCTCACCTCTGCCTGCCCCGTCCACCTGAAAAACATCTCTCCATCCGCTCATTCCTCAACTCTGACACTACAAAAATGCTGGTCCATGCCCCTTTTCATCTCCCCCCTAGATACTGCAACATCCTTCTCAGTGACCTCCCAGCTAGCACCTCGCTCCCCTCAATCCATCCTTTAACTCTGCTGCCCGTCTTTTCCACCCCTCTCCTCGCTACTCCTCTGCCTCCCCCCTCTGCCAATCCCTTCACTGGCTTCCCATTGCCAACGAATTCATTTCAAGTTTGTTAACCCCTGACCTACAAGGCTCTCCATGACCTCTCCCTCCATACATCTCTGCACTAACCTCCTGATACCTCCCCTCACGCAATCTCCGCTCCTCACAAGGAAACCTTTCTCTGCTTCTTCCCCTTATTCAGCTCCTCACACAACCGTCTCCAAGGACTTCTCCGTGCTTCACCCACACTCTGGAACTCACTGCCCATCAAATCAGACTCTCCTCCACTTTCAACCCGCTTCAAAAAGCAACCTGGAAACCCATTTCTTCCCGGCTTGCCTACAACCCCCACTAAACTTGTCACTACTTCCTCCACATAAAATGTCTGCCCCTCACCTCCTGCTCTTTCCCCTCCTTGTAGATTGTAAGCCCTCGCGGGTAGGGTCCTCTCTCCCTCTGTCGTGCCAATTGTCATTATCCCTTATCACTGTACTCGTTTGATTTATGTAATGTATGTAACCCCCTCGAATGTACAGCGCCCTGGATTCAATGGCGCTCTAAAATACTTAATAATAATAATAATAATAATAATAAGTCTAATAAAGAACTTTGTGATGAGGAAGCGCCACCTAGTGTTGAGAATTGGTATTGTCCATGTACCAAATTAGTCCGAGGATCGAGGACTGTACAAGAATCCTGCATGGACTCTGCCAAAATCCCCAAGGTTATCTGCCGAGTTGTAGGACTTGAAGGGCTTAACCCCTTACTGATGTATGACAAGGGGGTATGAAGCGGGCTCACAGACTGGCCTAGTCCATACCCAGCGGGTGTTAGCTATTAATTACAGGTGACACGCGCCATTAGCAGCCAGGATCGAAATTGTCAACGTGATTGTGGCATCTAAGTTGTTAAATACTAGTGTAGTGCTCTGTCCCACCACCTGATAGGGACAGGGGCTAATGAAGGTCAGCCATCTTACTACTCCTGTTACACCCTGCCTGAAATTGAAAAAAAAAACCTTTTAAACATATTTCTCAGCTCTCCTGCATCGTCCGGGAGACTCCCGTAAATAATAGAGATCTCCCGCACTTCCTGGAGAGCTGGAAAACCTCCTGCATTTGGCTGGCTACCAGAGGTTGCTTACATACAAGTGGCACCAAGGGAGCGTCATGACATTCCCTAACATCACTAGACTATAAAGTCAGGAAATGCCATGATGCTACCTTGGTGCCACTTGCATGTAAGGAACCTCTGGTAGCCAGCCAGCTGCGGAAGGTTCGCCAACTCTCCAAGGAGTGCGGGAGGTGCGCACAGCCATTCCATCACATGCACTGAATGTAAGGTAAGCACTCTCCTCCTTTCGATCACTAAGTGATGGTAAGTCACCCAGCTTTCCTGGACAATGGGTAGTCTATACAGCATCCAGGAAAGCTGGGTGATACTCTATCCCCACAAGTGGCACCAGGTTTCCTAAGATAGGAAAACTGGCTGCCAACTGTGGGGGAAGAGACATCACCCAACTTTCCTGGACACTGGATAGACCATCCAGCAAAGCTTGGCAAGCCCCATCCTCCACACAGCTTTCCTGGCTGCTGGATAACCTAAAGGTGCCATAGCTGACACCCAGCTTTCCCATGATAAGCAAACCACTGTCAGCCAGCGGTGATTGTTGTCACCCAAACGCTGACACTAAATACCTCTCACTATTACCCCAGTACCCAAATTTAACAAGGATAGAGTCAGAAGTGAACCTTCTAATGTGATGTTACACTTCTGGTACAACTGTGGGTTGACATTTTTAAGGTGAAAGGGCAGAGTCTGTGTACACTGGTATATACCACTATATAGTCACTGTATGGGGGTAATATACAGTCTTCAGAGCCTGTGTACACTGGTGTCTACCACTATATGGTCACTGTATGGAGGTAATATACAGTCTGCAGAGCCTGTGTACACTGGTAATTACTACTATATGGTCACTGTATGCATGTAATATACAGTCTGCAGAGCCTGTGTACACTGGTAATTACCACTATATGGACAGGGCCGGACTGGGAATAAAAATCAGCCCTGGCACAAAGCCCCCAGCAGCGCACATATAATATTTGCTTAAAAAATTTCCCTTGTTCTCGCACCTCGCCACTTTCTAAAATAAACTACACTGTAAAGGTGCTTTCACATGGAGATTTTTGGTGATTTTTGATGTTTTTTTGATGTGTTTTTGTGCAGAAAGGCAGAGCGTTAAGCTGTACTTTTCTGCACAAAAAAACGCATAAAAAAATGCCCAAAAACCCCGCTTCGTGTGAAAAGCAGCCTACACAAAAGCAAGAAAAAAACAGTGGTGCAGAGAACCCTCATCACGATCAGGTGTGACTTTTACATCGGAAACCCCCAAAATTGACATACACAAGCACCACATAACCTAAAACCCCCCCTTCACCACCCCCAGTAGTCAGGTCACCATACAGAATATGCACTGATTCAACACAGAAGAAAAAAATGACCCCGACAGCGGGACTCAAGGAACGTTACTTGGGGGAGTTTTTTTCCCTTCTCCTTTTCTTTCCCCTTCTCCCAAACCTCTGTGTTTTCCTGATGAGTTTTTCCCCTTTCCCATTTCTTTCTCTGTCCGTACAGCAAAAAATTTCTTTTTTCCCCCGGTCACTACTAAACCCTGTAAAATTTCCCAAAAATAATCTTAGATCCTCTTTTTTTTCCCAGCACTTTTCTATCAATTCCCAAAATTTTGTAAAAGTCCCACCATAGCCCCCCCAAATAGAACGCCCAAAACGTAAAAAGTTTTTAATTTCCCCAAAAACAGGAATGAGACCCAAAAAAATTAAAAATAAAAAAATGTCCGATAAGTGGCATTAAATCGTAGACCCCCATTGGTGGGAAAAACAGGTCCTTCCCCCATTAATTTTTTACTTGGATAGCCCCCATAACTCCCAGGTAGCTGGGGCTGCCCCCAGTAATCGCCAGGTAGGGGGGGCTGCCCACAGTAATCAGCCGGGTAGGGGGGCTGCCCCAGTAATCAGCCAGGTAGCTAGGGCTGCCCCAGTAATCACCCAGGTAGCTAGGGCTCCCCCCCAGTAATTGCCAGGTAGGGCCGGGGCAGAAATTAGCCGGTTTGGGGCCAGTATGTAGGCGGGGGAAGGGCTAGCAAGCAGCAGGTAGGGACGAATTAGCGTCATAGTAGCCAGGCGGGGCCAGAAATTTGGGCGGGAGGCGGGCCAGTATATAGGCAGGCGGCGGGAATTTAAATAGGCAGGCAGGGCAATAAAGGCAGGCAGGCAGGGCCCCGTTTAAGGCAGGCAGGGCAAGTATATAGGCAGGAAGGCAGGCAGGGCAAGTATATAGGGGGCAGGGCCCCAGTAAATGGCAGGAGGGCCGTTATGGGCGGCGGCAGGGCCGATATAGGCGGGAAAATTTAAAGGCACAGGCGGGCCATTATATAGACAGGCAGAAAAGTATATAGGCAGGAGGGCCAGTATATGGGCAGGCAGGCGGGGGCAAGTAATAGGCGGGAGGGAGGGCAAATATAAGGCAGGCAGGCATGTTTATGGGCCCGGCGGGGGAGGGCATATAAGGCAGGAGGCAGGCAGGGCATGTATATGGGCAGCGGGAGGCAAGTTTAGGGGGAGGGGAGGGCATTTAATGGGCCCAGGGGGGGGCAAGTATAAAAACGGCAGGGGCAAGTAAATAGGAGGCGGGCAGATATAGGTGGGCCCCAGCAGGTATAAGTCGGGCGGGCCCAGTTATAGGTGGACAGGCAGGTATATAGTCAGGCGGGGGCCCATGTATATAGGTTTGGGAGGCAGGTTAAGTCAGGCAGGCCATGATATAGGTGGGGAGGCAGGTATATAGTCATGCAGGAAAATGTATATGGGTGGGGAGCAGGTATATAGTAAAGGCAGGCATGTACATGGTAGGGGGGCAGGTATATAGTCAGGCGGGCCCATGTATAAGGTAGGGAGGAAAGGAAATTAGTCAGGCAGGCCATGTATATAGGTGGGGAGGCAGGTATATAATCAGGCAGGCCTGTATTAGGTGGGGGAGGCGGGGCTGTTTATGGGTAGGGAGTAGGGCATTTTATAAAGGCGACAGGGGCCGAATGTAGTTTAAAAAAAATAAAAGAATTTTAAACCTGAAGTCTCTGCTTCCCTCTTTCTCCTGTCCGGCCCCAGTGGCCCCCCACGGAGAGTGCGGGGGGCCTCGGAGTTGGCGCGCAATGACGTCATCTTATCGCGCACCTGCCCCGCGGCCTCCTGGGAGCTGAACAGACGGGATCAGTAGATCCCGACTGTTCAGCCTCGGCCGCTGGTTGCACCGCGCGGTGCAGGCGGCGGCCATGATGGCTGCATGGCTGGGTCGGTGACCTGACCGTGCAGCCGTTTGGCGAGGGGGGCCTGTCGGTCCCCTGCCACAGGGGTCCGGTCGCTGATGCAACCATTGCGGCCCCTGTAGCGCGCCACAGATTCGGCGCCGGCACTCGGGGCCTGCCGGGGGGGAAACCCTGGTCCCCTCGGCGGGCGAACCGAGCCGGCCCTGCGGCCTGGACCCCAGCGGCCCGCCGGGCAAATGCCCGATTTGCCCTATTGGCAGTCTGGGCCTGTATATGGACACTGTATGGGGGTAATATACAGTCTGCAGATCCTGTGTTTATCACTATATGGTGGTAATATTGGTAGTAGTGTAATGGTTTAGGTTCAGGCACAGTTTGACAGCATCTCCCATTTCTCCTTGATGCTGAGTAGGCTCTCCAAGGTCCAGGTAAGCTGGGTGACATCAAAACCCTAAATTAGCTTTCTTCCCGAGCAGTTACATAGGTGCAATAAGTGGTGGTGTAGCTTGTGAGAGGAGTGTAGTTTATGCAAATTTCAGCTATGAATCTCCCTGGAGGCCACGTTCAAAAGTTGATGAGTATGCTTTTAAAAACATAAAATTCGAGCTGGCAACAGAGAAGTCAGATCGGTCCTTATAGACAACAACTCTATTCATTGGTCTCTTTCTTGGATAACTGGGTGCTATGCACAACACTTCTTAACTGACTGGTTTCTTCCTTCACTGACTGGTTGCTATACACAATATTCCTTCACTGATTGCTTTCTATGGAAACTTCCAGTGCTTATTGGTTGCTATAGGCAACTCTCCTTCACTGATTGGTTGCTGTACACAGTCCTCCTTCACTGATTGGTTACTATAGACACTTTCCTTCACTGATTGGTTGCTATAGGCAACTCTCCTTCACTGATTGGTTACTATAGACACTCTCCCCTCCACTGATTGGTTGCTGTATACAGTCCTCCTTCACTGATTGGTTACTGTATACAGTCCTCCTTTACTGATTGGTTACTATAGACACTCTCCTTCACCGATTGCTTGCCATGGTCCCTTCCTGCGCTGATTGGTTATTTGGAACAACACCCCTCCGCTGATTGGTTCTGCTCAACTCTCCCACCGTGCGCTTCCTTCTTTACTGCTTCAGCAGACATCTTAGTTACACACATTTCTACCGCTTCATGCTTACAGAGTAAATTTACTACGTGTCATAACATCCCAATCCGCTGTCGTCACTCGCCACACTCAAGATGGCGTCTCCAGCTGGCCAGTGACGTCATCAGACCGCGACGAGGAAACGTGTCCTGCAGGTGGCGCTGCTACGCTTGAAGTTTCATAACCAGCAAGGAAAGGCCGAGTAAGGTGAGGATCGCTGGGGTCTCTGTGCAGTGGGTAATGTCATGTATCAGTGTGTGAGTGTCTGGGGAGGCCCAGTGCGGGTGACAGCGCTGCAGGGGCCCTAGTCCTTATGTCTATTCCTGCATACAACTGCTGTGGAACCACAAGTCTCAGCACGCCCTATAGCAATGTGCTTTGTTACTATATAAGGGGTTTCAACGTCTTATAGAGCTGCAGGGTGATTACAGAGGTGGGGTTCCCCTTTAATAAGAACATCCTGAGCCCCATACACACTTATTATACATAGAGACCTGTGGACGTGACCAGCACTGGCGCCTCCGACCAGAGCAAAGGTCGGCGGGAGCGCTGCGGGTTCTGGTTAATGTTACAGTAAGGTCAGATGTTATGTAAACAGCGTCTGTTATCATCCAACAGGTCACATGACGCCAGTCTGCTGGGGGTTGTAGTCCCACATAAGTAACGAGTCAAACGTCTGCACTACAACTCCCAGCATGCCATGTGTGTGTCCGGCCAGGTGGTCACAGGTCACTGATATTCCAGAGCTTCAGCTGTTCAGAGTCTGTAATAATCCTCTAAGCTGATTGGCTGAAGCTGGGGGGGTGAGGTCCCTGAGGAGGCGTCTGATTGGTGGAGACAATTTAAAGGGTCGGGTTGTAATAACCAGTTCAGGACCAGGTTGTTTACCCCCCTTATCGCTGACCGGGCACATTTTCCTTCTCCATAGTGGACTCTACAAAGCTTTCTGACACTCGCTTATTCTACTTGTTTTTATGTGATGTTTTAGGCTTTATTTTTAGGTCATTTTTACATTGGTGGGTTTTTTTCTATTTTTTTTTTTTTTTTATTAACTTTTTTTTTTTAATTTACTGAAAATTCAGCGTCCAAATCAGCCGTGGGGACAAATCCTTACTCCATTTAGGGGCCAAAACTCGGATCCAAAACCGTATCTTGAAAACGGATTCAACAGGCCGACTGAACATCCCCTTAATAGAAATTTTTTTTTTTTAATTCTTATTCTACATGTTGCGCTCCCCCATAAGTCCCAAAAAGACCTTTAAAGGGGTTGTCTCACTGCAAGGATCGCTTCTTTTTATGTTAAAGATCTTGCAAAAACAAGTCACTTTGCAATATTTGTCCATTATCTGTGTCTGACCTATTCCTAGATATCCCCTCTTGTATGGGCTGCATCAGCTCCTCAGGTCGCTATAGCTACAGACCTGTTCGATCTCTCCTGATAGGCTGCCAGCGCTGGTTGCTATAGCTACAGACCTGTTCGATCTCTCCTGATAGGCTGCCAGCACTGGTTGCTATAGCTACAGACCTGTTCGATCTCTCCTGATAGGCTGCCAGCACTGGTTGCTATAGCTACAGACCTGTTCGATCTCTCCTGATAGGCTGCCAGCGCTGGTCGCTATAGCTACAGACCTGGCTTCTACTGCAGCCTAGTGGAAGCCAGTAAACAAGCCCCTGAATTCAAAGTGAAACCAAGAAAACAGGACTGAGGTGAGATGAATCAATGTAGTGAGAGAACCCCTTTAAGGGGGATTTTTTGGCTACTTTTTCTTCTTATGGATTTTCCCAGATACATTAGCCCCATTTATAGGGGTAACACAGAGGAAGTACGCCCCCTGAGTAATTACTGAGCTGATCTGAGTCTGATAAGACCCAGCAGAATCTGCAGTCGCCACGCCCCGGTGGTTGCGTAACCGTCGGCATCAGGGAAGCTTCCTGCCTGTTGATATATAGAGCGATCGGTAAGACAGGGACGGTGATAATCCCTCCCTGCCTTCTCAGCGGACTGTCAGCAGCTACTTAATGATTTATTTTTATTTTTTCTTAAATAATTGACATTTTTCAAATAAAGTTTTCAATCAAGCGTGTTTATAGTGCATTTGTACAGATGTGTATATGCAGAAGGAATTTTCATGTACAAACACAAGGAGGGTAAATCCTCCGAACGGTATTTTGGGGCATAACCTAACGGGTACCACACAATACAATAAAGCTATGAGACAAGATGGGGACGGGGGGTGGGGAAGAGGGAAAGAGAATCATAAGGGTCTTGGTAAAGTTAAAGGAGTCCAATATGAAAGAAAAGGAGACCAAACCTCCTCAATCACATTTTTTTTTTTTTTTTTACCATTTTCCAGTAAATTTCATGACTCTAGAATAATCTGGCACGGAGCAACAACTGTCCCAATGCTGGGAAACTGTCTGATAATCCAGCAGAACTGTTTGCTCTGGTTTAGGATGGTTCGGTGGTTTATTTCTAAGGACGTCCATAGGTCTGCTTGCCGGATTATTGGAATTTACTGTAGATCTGCAAGAAAACCAATCGGCCACGTTATATTCATATCTGATCCATTGTGAAGTCCAGTAATCCAGCAGGCTCTAGACACTAGCCAGACTAATAGCAGTGGTGCAGGTAAAGGCCCAGGGCCTGCCAAGACTTGATGCCGCACCGCTACTTTCCTGCTCATCCTCACCAGCGCTGGATCATAGGCAGTGTCTGGTATTGAGATTAAGGGCCTTCTGTATGAAAACTGTATAGTGGTAAGACTGTCTTTGTTGCTTATAGCGACCGGTCGGAGCCCATAGCGGCCGGTCGGAGCCCATAGCGGCGACCGGTCGGAGCCCACAGCCGGCCATAGCGGCGACCGGTCGGAGCCCAGAGCCGGCCATTAGCGGCGACCGGGTCGGAGCCCAGAGCGGGCCATAGCGGCCGACCGGTCGGAGCCCACAGCCGGCCATAGCGGCGACCGGTCGGAGCCCACAGCCGGCCATAGCGGCGACCGGTCGGAGCCCACAGCCGGCCATAGCGGCGACCGGTCGGAGCCCACAGCCGCCCATAGCGGCGACCGGTCGGAGCCCACAGCCGCCCATAGCGGCGACCGGTCGGAGCCCACAGCCGC
This sequence comes from Phyllomedusa bahiana, assembly GCA_025379985.1. Lineage (NCBI taxonomy): Eukaryota > Metazoa > Chordata > Amphibia > Anura > Hylidae > Phyllomedusa > Phyllomedusa bahiana. The sequence goes on along the minus strand of JAODAL010021172.1, from coordinate 55,883 downwards.
CCATAGCGGCGACCGGTCGGAGCCCACAGCCGGCCATTAGCGGCGACCGGTCGGAGCCCATAGCCGCCCATAGCGGCGACCGGTCGGAGCCCACAGCCGGCCATAGCGGCGACCGGTCGGAGCCCACAGCCGGCCATAGCGGCGACCGGTCGGAGCCCAGAGCCGGCCATAGCGGCGATCCGGTCGGAGCCCATAGCGGCGACCGGTCGGAGCCCATAGCCGGCCATAGCGGCGACCGGTCGGAGCCCATATCGGCCATAGCGGGACCGGTCGGAGCCCATTAGCCGGCCTAGCGGCGAACGGTCGGAGCCCATAGTCGGCCATAGCGGCGACCGGTCGGAGCCCAGAGCCGGCCATAGCGGCGAACCGGTCGGAGCCCAGGCCGGCGCATTAGCGGCGACGGTCGGAGCCCAGAGCCCGGCCATAGCGGCGACCGGTCGGAGCCCAGAGCCGCCCATAGCGGCGACCGGTCGGAGCCCAGAGCCGGCCATAGCGGCGACCGGACGGAGCCCAGAGCCGGCCATATCGGCGACCGGTCGGAGCCCATAGCGGCGACCGGTCGGAGCCCATAGCCGGCCATAGCGGCGACCGGTCGGAGCCCATAGCCGCCCCGTAGCGGCGACCGGTCGGAGCCCATAGCCGCCCCGTAGCGGCGGGACGGTCGGAGCCCAATAGCCGCCCCGTAGCGGCGAGACCGGTCGGAGCCCATAGCCGCCCCGTAGCGGCGACGGTCGGAGCCCATAGCCGCCCCGTAGCGGCGACACGGTCGGAGCCCCTAGCCGCCCCGTAGCGGCGACGGTCGGAGCCCATAGCCGCCCCGTAGCGGCGCCCGGTCGGAGCCCATAGCCGCCCCAGTAGCGGCGACCGGTCGGAGCCCATAGCCGCCCCGTAGCGGCGACCGGTCGGAGCCCATAGCCGCCCCGAAGCGGCGACCGCTCGGAGCCCATAGCCGCCCCGTAGCGGCGACAGCTCGGAGCCCATAGCCGCCCCGTAGCGGCGACCGCTCGGAGCCCATAGCCGCCAGTCAGAGTCCAGTTTTCATTTCTTATAGTGCTATGGGCAACAAGGACAGTCTTACTGCTAGACAGTTTTCATACATAAGGCCCAATATTTGTCCAGTGTTGGATTATCAGCAAGCAATATGCAACTGTTTATATGGATTTATTTTTTTTTAATTTGGTGTTTTTTTTATATATAGTTTTTCCCCAAAAATTTAGTTTTTTTTTTTTAACTGAAGTTTATTGAATTTTCAAAAAGAGAATCACAAAATGTAAAAGACCTGTAATAACAACGTACAATAAAATATCTGCAATCTAAGCATCGCAGATAAGAGTCTGCAGGTTAAATGAAGAGCACATAAAGGGTAACAGACAAATCAACCTGTATTTAAATCTGCAAAAATCAAACAAAATCTCTGCAAGGAATATTGGTTTTAACAAAAATTCTTTTTTTTTTAATGAAAGTTGACTTCAGCTGGGGGTCAAACTTGGCTAAAAAGGGATTATAGACCTCTCCATCTCCGAGATGTGGCGCCCCCTGTTAAAGGAGCAGAAGTCGCCATCTTATGTGGATTTTCTCATTTGACTGGTGGATTTTGTGAATTCTTTTCAGGGTGGTCGTCATGTCGCTGACCGGCAGCTCCCTGCGCCTCTTCAGAGCCGTGACCCGAGGCTTCAGCGTCACCGCAGCCAGGTCACAGGGCACCGCAGCCAAACACATAGGTAAGTGCCTGTAATCCCAATCATCAGGGTCTGATCTGCAGATGGGCGAGCAGAACAGCAGTTTCGTGCCAGTGTATCAGGATTTCAGGGCTTCAGATAGGACTAGAGCATCAGAGTTATAAGGTAATAGAACTCCAGCAGAAGTCTAATATACATTGTGGTTCAATTCCTCACTATTTCCAACATCTCTGCATCTTGCCAGTGAATGGGGACATTCTTGTTTTCATTCACTGACTGTTTATGGGGGTTTATGAAACTTTTTACAGTTCGGGGGAAGCTGGGGTACGTTTTGGATACCCACACAAACGTAGGAAAGAAACAAACTCCACACAGATACTGAGATTGGTTGGATTTGGCCCCCGTGCCGAGCCACGGGGGCTGTCCCCCCCCCCCCCCCATGCCAAGCCTCGGGGGCTGCCATGGCCCTAATTACCGCTTCTTCTCTAGCTCTATTCTTCATATTCCCAATGGCGGGAGCTGCTGCTTCCCTAAATCATGTGTTTCATTTTGCAGATCTCAAGACACAGAATGAAAAGAAATCTTCAAAGTGTAAGCTTTATGTTCTTATATCATGTCACCCTGTCACTGCTGGTATACACAGTTCAGTCACATTATTATGACCACTTTCTACTTTTGACGTCCACAACACAGAGCTCATTAAGTCAGTTGTGGTGAGCTGGCTTGGTGAGTATATAAGGTGTGATAGGCTGTCTGCACATATCCCTCGTTGCTGTCATGGGTGAAAGGGGAGATGTATTGGAGCTGCAAAAAGGCGAAGCCCTGTACATACATGTCGCCCTATGCGTGAACCCGGCCTTAATAGGGAGTGGGGGAGCAACACTATATGGGAGCACATTGAAAGCTAAGCTCTGGTTGGAAAAATCACAGAAAAATGGGACATTATTTACTCAAAAACACAAAAAAGGACGTACTTACAGCTCAATGGCTGGACTAGAGACTGAACCCAGTTGGAGGCAACACAAGCCCCTGTGCTACTTCGGAAAGATATAACAGGTGCAGGTAATTGTCTCCACTAGGGGGACAATTAGATGATTAAAAAAACTGCACAGTGAATTGGTACCTGTTCACACCAGTATGCAGAAAAGCCACAGTATAATACATGGGGAGATTGCAAAAATACCAATAAGACAACCACTCACATGCCTTCAATATATGAGGGGGGTGGTTGCTGGTATTATAATTGCATATAGGTAAGGCAATAAAAAAGGGTGCCACTAATGCAGATACGTGTGGTGCACCATGCTGGCTTACAGCCTATGACACCTCTACTATTCGATTGGGCGGGCTGTCCAGCACTTTTTAGGTGTCCAACATAAAATACAAGCATCCTCTGCTCCCCAGTACCTTTGGGCCAAAAAATTATATACTGGAAAACTATCAAATATGAGGTATTAGTTGATACAGTAGCCACTGTACGCAAGCTCGCAAGCCCCGCCAAGGCTCCTTGTTACTTACGAGTCCCTACACTAACAATTTACAAAAAAATCACAGAAATATGGTATATTATTTACTCAAAAACACAACAAAAGCCACACTTACAGCTCAATGGCTGGACTATAGACCAAACCCAGTAGGCGGCAACACAAGCCCCTATGCTACTTGGGAATGATAAACATAGCTCTGGTCCCTATGGGCTCTGGTTGCTATGGGCTCGGCTCTGGTTGCTATGGGCTCTGGTTGCTATGAGCTCTGGTCCCTATGGGCTCTGGTTGCTATGAGCTCTGGTCCCTATGGGCTCTGGTTGCTATGAGCTCTGATCCCTTTGGGCTCTGATCCCTTTGGGCTCTGGTCGCTATGGGCTCTGGTCCCTATGGGCTCTGGTCCCTATGGGCTCTGATTAGTTGCTATGGGCGACAGACCGTTTTCGGCTTTTTTCATTAATAAGGCCCAATGTGTTTTATCTCCGTCAAAAGTGTGAAAATCGCCTTAAGAATAAATGGTCCCGTCTATTAGAAATACTCTGTGTAATAATTATTCATCACTTTCGAGTTTTCTGCTTGCTGTCAGTGACTGGAACCGTTCTTGTCCCGCTCACATGGGTGAGGGTTTATTATACAATTCACTCTAAACTTTATAAATTCCCCAGCGTGCCCCTTTGAGGGCGACCATAATGCCCTTGGGGGGAATGAGTTTGACACCTCTGGTCTAGACCAGTACCCTGAGCAGTGATGGCTCTGTCCTGGTTGTAGACATGAATGGTCCAATTCACTGACAGCAAGCGGATGTCTTGAAAAAGGTAAGAAATGGAAAGCGGAAGGATGTTAGAAAGTCGCTGAATTATTTTTCACTATGTAGCGGATGAACGTTATGTCTTTGTGCCGCAGCGCGGGTGCAGTTTGACTGGCGCGATGCCCTCTCCCTGGACTCGCAGTTGACCGAGGATGAGATGATGATACGGGACAGCTTCCATTCTTACTGCCAGGAGAAACTCATGCCCCGGATTCTGATGGCGAACCGTAACGAAGGTAGAGGGGACATGACCTGAAACGCCTTCCATGCAGTGACGTCCGCCGCGCGTCATATAACTTCTTCTTGTTTCTAGTATTTGAGCGGGAGATTATTTCGGAGATGGGAGAACTGGGCGTCCTGGGCTCCACCATTAAAGGTAACGGATCACACGTCAGATCTATAGAGCCAGAATATTCCCCTGTACTGACCATTACCTGCTGCTTCCTCCAGGGTACGGCTGTGCCGGGACATCGTATGTGGCGTACGGGCTGCTGGCGAGAGAGGTGGAGAGGGTGGACAGCAGTTACCGCTCCGTGATGAGCGTGCAGTCCTCGCTGGTCATGCATCCCATCTATGCCTATGGGACGGAGGCGCAGCAGCAAAAATATCTTCCCAAATTAGGTAATGGAGTGCAGGGCAGTCCTATAGATGTGTAAGAGAGCAGTGCATGGCATTGTGTAATGGTCTGTGACAGCCAACGTAGCATCCATGGTGTGGTAGTGTCTGAGGTTTGGATAGATGTCATCGATGTAGTGGTGTCTGCATTTTGGGTGTGTTTCCCAGTGTAGGTAGTGTCTGTGCTGTAATACTATTGCCTGGACTGATTGTTGCTGTCTCGTCAGGGACTGTGCTGTGGATGGCTGAAGTGCTGTACATGACATAGGAATCATTAGTGTGTTGTGGGTGGTCGCAGGGTAGTATATGTCTACGGGGCTAGGCGTCTGCAGTGAAGAGTAGTGTCTGCCGTGGCTGGCGGTCGCGTCGTGGTAGCAGTAGTGTCCGCCCCGTGGCCCGCGGTCGCGAGGTGGTAGTAGTAGTGTCTGCACAGTGGCTGGCGGTCGCGAGGTGGTAGTAGTAGTGTCTGCACAGTGGCTGGCGATCGCGAGGTGGTAGTAGTAGTGTCTGCAAGGTGGCTGGCGTCGCGAGGTGGTAGCAGTAGTGTCTGCACGGTGGCTGGCGGGTCGCTGGAGGTGGTAGAGTAGTGTCTGCCCGGTGGCTGGCGGTCGCGAGGTGCTAGTAGTAGTGTCTGCACGGTGGCTGGCGGTCGCAGGGTAGTAGTAGTGTCTGCACGGTGGCTGGCGGTCGCGAGGTGCTAGTAGTAGTGTCTGCACGGTGGCTGGCGGTCGCGAGGTGCTAGTAGTAGTGTCTGCACGGTGGCTGGCGGTCGCGAGGTAGTAGTAGTAGTGTCTGCACGGTGGCAGGCGGTCGCGTGGAGTAGTAGTAGTGTCTGCACGGTGGCTGGCGGTCGCGAGGTGGTAGTAGTAGTGTCTGCACGGTGGCTGGCGGTCGCGAGGTGGTGGTAGTAGTAGTGTCTGCACGGTGGCTGGCGGTCGCGAGGTGGTGGTAGTAGTAGTGTCTGCACAGTGGCTGGCGGTCGCGAGGTGGTGGTAGTAGTAGTGTCTGCACAGTGGCTGGCGGTCGCGAGGTGGGGTAGTAGTAGTGTCTGCACGTGGCTGGCGGTCGCGGGGTAGTAGTCGTGTCTGCACAGTGGCTGGTGGTCATGGGGTAATAGTAGTAGTGTCTGCACAGTGGCTGGTGGTCGCGAGGTGGTAGTAGTAGTGTCTGCACAGTGGCTGGTGGTCGCGAGGTGGTGGTAGTAGTAGTGTCTGCACAGTGGCTGGCGGTTTTAGGGGGGGAGTAGTAGTAGTGGCTGGCGGTCGCGGGGTAGTAGTGGCTGCACGGTGGCTGGCGGTCGCGGGGTAGTAGTGTCTACACGGTGGCTGGTGATCGCGGGGTACTATTGTCTGCACGGTGGCTGTCGCAGGGTAGTGTCTGCACGGTGGCTTGTCGCAGGGTAGGGGCTGCACGGTGGCTGGCGATCGCGGGTTACTGTTGTCTGCGCGGTGGTGGCGGTCGCGGGATAGTAGTAGCGTCTGCACAGTGGCTGGCGGTCGCAGGGTAGTATTGTCTGCACGGTGGCTGGCGGTCGGAGGGTAGTAGTGTCTGCACGGTGGCTGGCGTTCGCGGGGTACTATTGTTGCAAGGTGGCTGGGGGTTCGTGGTGTGTGTGTGGAGGTGGTGGTGTAGTAGTACCTGCACTGTAGGCGGCTGGTGGTTGTGGTTTTGTGGGGAAAGGTGGTGGTGTAGTATATTTTGCAACTGTAAGGCGTTGGTGGTGTGTGTGGAGGTGGTGGTGTAGTAGTACCTGCACTGTAGGCAGCTGGGGGTCGTGGTGTGTGTGGCTGGGGTTTGGTGTTAGTTAGTACCTGCACTGTGGGCGGCTGGTGGTCGTGGTGGTGGGGTGGCTGTGGTGGTGTAGTAGTAACTGCACTGTAGGCGGCTGGTGGTCGTGGTGTTTTGGCTGTGTGGTGTAGTATACCTTGCACTGTAGGCGGCTGGTGGTCGTGGTGTGTGTGGAGGTGGGGGTAGTTGTACCTGCACTGTAGGCGGCTGGTGGGTGGTGTGTGTGGAGGTGGTGGTGTAGTAGTACCTGCACTGTAGGCGGCTGGTGGTCGTGGTGTGTGTGGAGGTGGTGGTGTAGTAGTACCTGCACTGTAGGCGGCTGGTGGTCGTGGTAGTGTCTGAGGTTTGGATAGATGTCATCGAGGTAGTGGTGTCTGCATTTTGGGTGTGTTTTCCAGTGTAGGTAGTGTCTGTGCTGTAATACTATTGCCTGGACTGATTGTTGCTGTCTCGTCAGGGACTGTGCTGTGGATGGCTGAAGTGCTGTACATGACATAGGAATCATTAGTGTGTTGTGGGTGGTCGCAGGGTAGTACTAGTGTCTGCACGGTGGCTGGCGGGTCGCGAGTGGTAGTAGTAGTGTCTGCACAGTGGCTGGCGGTCGCGAGGTGGTAGTAAGTAGTGTCTCGCACGTGGTTTGGGCGGTCGCAGGTGGTAGTAGTAGTGTCTGCACGGTGGCTGGCGGATCGCGAGGTGTTTAGTAGTAGTGTCTGCATGGTGGCTGGCGGTTCCGCGAGGTGCTATTTAGTAGTGTCTGCACGGTGGCTGGCGGTCGCGAGGTGCTAGTAGTAGTGTCTGCACGGTGGCTGGCGGTCGCAGGGTAGTAGTAGTGTCTGCCACGGTGGCTGGCGGTCGCGAGGTGTGGTAGTTGTAGTGTCTGCACGGTGGCTGGCGGTCGCGGTGTAGTAGTAGTGGCTGCACGGTGGCTGGTGGTCGCGAGGTGGTATAGTAGTGTTGCACAGTGGCTGGCGGTCGCGAGGTGGTAGTAGTAGTGTCTCCCACAGTGGCTGGCGGTCGCGAGGTGGTAGTAGTAGTGTCTGCACAGTGGCTGGCGGTCGCGAGGTGGTAGTAGTAGTGTCTGCACAGTGGCTGGCGGTCGCGAGGTGGTAGTAGTAGTGTCTGCACAGTGGCTGGCGGTCGCGAGGTGGTCGTCGTCGTGTCTGCTCTGTGGCTGGCGGTCGCGAGGTGGTCGTCGTAGTGTCTGCACAGTGGCTGGCGGTCGCGAGGTAGTAGTAGTAGTGTCTGCACAGTGGCTGGCGGTCGCGAGGTGGTAGTAGTAGTGTCTGCACAGTGGCTGGCGGTCGCGAGGTGGTAGTAGTAGTGTCTGCACAGTGGCTGGCGGTCGAGGTGGTAGTAGTAGTGTATGCACAGTGGCTGACGGTTTTAGGTGGGGGAGTAGTAGTAGTGGCTGGCGGTCGCGGGGAAGTAGTGGCTGCACGGTGGCTGGCGGTCGCGGGGTAGTAGTGTCTACACGGTGGCTGGTGATCACGGGGTACTATTGTCTGCACGGTGGCTGTCGCAGGGTAGTGTCTGCACGGTGGCTGTCGCAGGGTAGTGTCTGCACGGTGGCTGTCGCAGGGTAGTGTCTGCACGGTGGCTGGCGGTCGCGGGTTACTATTGTCTGCACGGTGGCTGGCGGTCGCGGGATAGTAGTAGCGTCTGCACGGTGGCTGGCGGTCGCGGGGTAGTAGCGTCTGCACGGTGGCTGGCGGTCGCGGGGTAGTAGCGTCTGCACGGTGGCTGGCGGTCGTGGGGTAGTAGCGTCTGCACGGTGGCTGGCGGTCGTGGGGTAGTAGTAGTGGCTGGTGGTCATGGGGTAATAGTAGTAGTGTCTGCACAGTGGCTGGTGGTCGTGGAGTAGTAGTAGTGTCTGCACGGTGGCTGGCGATGCAGGGTACTATTGTCTGCACGGTGGCTGGCGGTCGCGGGGGAGTAGTAGTAGAGTCTACGCGGTGGCTGGCGGTGTCAGGGTAGTATTGTCTGCACGGTGGCTGGCGGTCGCTGGGTAGTAGTGTCTGCACGGTGGCTGGCGTTCGCGGGGTAGTAGTGTCTGCACGGTGGCTGGCGGTCGTGGTGTGTGTGGAGGTGGTGGTGTAGTAGTACCTGCACTGTAGGCGGCTGGTGGTTGTGGTGTGTGTGGAGGTGGTGGTGTAGTAGTAACTCCACTGTAGGCGTTTTGTGGTGTGTGTGGAGGTGGTGGTGTAGTAGTACCTGCACTGTAGGCGGCTGGTGGTGGTGTGTGTGGCTGTGGTGGTGTAGTAGTACCTGCACTGTAGGCGGCTGGTGGTCGTGGTGTGTGTGGCTGTGGTGGTGTAGTAGTACCTGCACTGTAGGCGGCTGGTGGTCGTGGTGTGTGTGGCTGTGGTGGTGTAGTAGTACCTGCACTGTAGGCGGCTGGTGGTCGTGGTGTGTGTGGAGGTGGTGGTGTAGTAGTACCTGCACTGTAGGCGGCTGGTGGTCGTGGTGTGTGTGGAGGTGGTGGTGTAGTAGTACCTGCACTGTAGGCGGCTGGTGGTCGTGGTGTGTGTGGAGGTGGTGGTGTAGTAGTACCTGCACTGTAGGCGGCTGGTGGTCGTGGTGTGTGTGTGGCTGTGGTGGTGTAGTTGGACCTGCACTGTAGGCGGCTGGTGGTCGTGGTGTGTGTGTGGTTGTGGTGGTGTAGTTGGACCTGCACTGTAGGCGGCTGGTGGTCGTGGTGTGTGTGGAGGTGGTGGTGTAGTTGGACCTGCACTGTAGGCGGCTGGTGGTCGTGGTGTGTGTGTGGCTGTGGTGGTGTATTTTGGGGCCCCTGCACTGTAGGCGGCTGGTGGTCGTGGTGTGTGTGTGTGTGTTGTGGTGGTGTTGTTGGCCCTGCACTGTAGGCGGCTGGTGGTCGTGGTGTGTGTGGAGGTGGTGGTGTAGTTGGACCTGCACTGTAGGCGGCTGGTGGTCGTGTGTGTGTGGAGGTGGTGGTGTAGTTGTACCTGCACTGTAGGCGGCTGGTGGTCGTGGTGTGTGTGGCTGTGGTGGTGTAGTTGTACCTGCACTGTAGGCGGCTGGTGGTCGTGGTGTGTGTGGAGGTGGTGGTGTAGTAGTACCTGCACTGTAGGCGGCTGGTGGTCGTGGTGTGTGTGGCTGTGGTGGTGTAGTTGTACCTGCACTGTAGGCGGCTGGTGGTCGTGGTGTGTGTGGAGGTGGTGGTGTAGTAGTACCTGCACTGTAGGCGGCTGGTGGTCGTGGTGTGTGTGGAGGTGGTGGTGTAGTAGTACCTGCACTGTAGGCGGCTGGTGGTCGTGGTGTGTGTGGCTGTGGTGGTGTAGTAGTACCTGCACTGTAGGCGGCTGGTGGTCGTGGTGTGTGTGGCTGTGGTGGTGTAGTAGTACCTGCACTGTAGGCGGCTGGTGGTGGTGGTGTAGTAGTACCTGCACTGTAGGCGGCTGGTGGTCGTGGTGTGTGTGGCTGTGGTGGTGTAGTAGTACCTGCACTGTAGGCGGCTGGTGGTCGTGTGTGTGTGGAGGTGGTGGTGTAGTAGTACCTGCAAAGAAGGCGGCAGGTGGACGGTGTTAGTTTAGAGGGGGTGGTGTAGTAGTACCTGCACTGTAGGCGGCTGGTGGTCGTGGTGTGTGGTGGTGTGGTGGTGTAGTTGTACCTGCACTGTAGGCGGCTGGTGGTCGTGGTGTGTGTGGCTGTGGTGGTGTAGTAGTACCTGCACTGTAGGCGGCTGGTGGTCGTGGTGTGTGTGGCTGTGGTGGTGTAGTTGTACCTGCACTGTAGGCGGCTGGTGGTCGTGGTGTGTGTGGAGGTGGTGGTGTAGTTGTACCTGCACTGTAGGCGGCTGGTGGTCGTGGTGTGTGTGGAGGTGGTGGTGTAGTAGTACCTGCACTGTAGGCGGCTGGTGGTCGTGGTGTGTGTGGCTGTGGTGGTGTAGTAGTACCTGCACTGTAGGCGGCTGGTGGTCGTGGTGGTGTAGTAGTACCTGCACTGTAGGCGGCTGGTGGTGGTGGTGTAGTAGTACCTGCACTGTAGGCGGCTGGTGGTGGTGGTGTAGTAGTACCTGCACTGTAGGCGGCTGGTGGTCGTGGTGTGTGTGGAGGTGGTGGTGTAGTAGTACCTGCACTGTAGGCGGCTGGTGGTCGTGGTGTGTGTGGCTGTGGTGGTGTAGTTGTACCTGCACTGTAGGCGGCTGGTGGTCGTGGTGTGTGTGGCTGTGGTGGTGTAGTTGTACCTGCACTGTAGGCGGCTGGTGGTCGTGGTGTGTGTGGCTGTGGTGGTGTAGTAGTACCTGCACTGTAGGCGGCTGGTGGTCGTGGTGTGTGTGGAGGTGGTGGTGTAGTTGTACCTGCACTGTAGGCGGCTGGTGGTCGTGGTGTGTGTGGCTGTGGTGGTGTAGTTGTACCTGCACTGTAGGCGGCTGGTGGTCGTGGTGTGTGTGGCTGTGGTGGTGTAGTTGTACCTGCACTGTAGGCGGCTGGTGGTCGTGTGTGTGTGGCTGTGGTGGTATAGTAGTACCTGCACTGTAGGCGGCTGGTGGTCGTGGTGTGTGTGGAGTTGGTGGTGTAGTAGTACCTGCACTGTAGGCGGCTGGTGGTCGTGTGTGTGTGGCTGTGGTGGTGTAGTTGTACCTGCACTGTAGGCGGCTGGTGGTCGTGGTGTGTGTGGCTGTGGTGGTGTAGTAGTACCTGCACTGTAGGCGGCTGGTGGTCGTGGTGTGTGTGGCTGGGGTGGTGTAGTAGTACCTGCACTGTAGGCGGATGGTGGTCGGGGTGTGTGTGGTGTGGTGGTGTAGTAGTACCTGCACTGTCGGCGGCTGGTGGTCGTGGCGTGTGTGGCTGTGGTGGTGTAGTAGTACCTGCACTGTAGGCGGCTGGTGGTCGTGGTGTGTGTGGAGGTGGTGGTGTAGTAGTACCTGCACTGTAGGCGGCTGGTGGTCGTGTGTGGCTGTGGTAGTGTAGTAGTGCCTGCACTGGAGGCGGCTGGTGGTCGTGGTGGTGTAGTAGTACCTGCACTGTAGGCGGCTGGTGGTCGTGTGTGTGTGGCTGTGGTGGTGTAGTTGTAACTGCACTGTATGCGGCTGTTATGTTAGGAGCCGCCTCTCCATTTAGTGGCATTTGTCATTGCAGCGAGAGGGGAGTGGCTCGGATGCTTCGGTCTAACAGAACCAAACCACGGCAGCGACCCAGCAGGAATGGAGACCAGAGCTAGATACAACCCAAGCAGCAAAACCTACACACTGAATGGATCCAAAACCTGGTAAGATCCCCGTTGTTCTGTGGCTACTGCCAATAATAAGCAAATTGTGTCGAAAACCACTGTCATAATCCAGAAGAAAATGTCACATGTAAACCGATAGGGATCACTGAGGAATACTGCAGCAGTGATGTATGTGATGATCACGGATGACCATACAGCCTGTTCTCTCCATAGGATCACCAACTCTCCCATCGCTGACCTGTGTGTGGTTTGGGCTGTGTGTGAAGATGGCAGAGTCCGGGGATTCCTCATAGAGAGAGGCACCAAAGGATTGTCCACCCCAAAGATAGAGGGCAAATTCTCTCTGCGAGCCTCAGCCACCGGGATGATCTTAATGGAAGATGTTGAAATTCCAGAAGAAAACCTTCTGCCCAATGTGTCAGGCATGGGGGTGAGATATTACTCAATATACCCTCCCTATATCTCCTCCTATTACTTCATATAACCTCCCCTATATCTCCTCCTATTACTTCATATAACCTCCCCTATATCTCCTCCTATTACTTCATATAACCTCTCCTATATCTCCTCCTATTACTCCATATAACCTCCCCTATATCTCCTCCTAAATACTCCACATACCCCCTATACATTTCTCCCTCCCGGGATATTTACATAACATTATAATCCACCCTAGATCTCCTCCTTCTATTACTCCATAACCTCCTCTATATCTCCTCCTATTACTCCATATAACCTCCCCTATATCTCCTCCTATTACTCCATATAACCTCTCTATATCTCCTCCTATTACTCCATATAACCTCCCCTATATCTCCTCCTATTACTCCATATAACCTCCCCTATATCTCCTCCTATTACTCCATATAACCTCCCCTATATCTCCTCCTATTACTCCATATAACCTCTCCTATATCTCCTATTACTCCATATAACCTCCCTATATCTCCTCCTATTACTCCATATAACCTCCCCTATATCTCCTCCTATTACTCCATATAACCTCCCCTATATCTCCTATTACTCCATATAACCTCCCTATATCTCCTCCTATTACTCCATATAACCATCCTATATCTCCCCCTATTACTCCATATAACCTCTCCTATATCTCCTATTACTCCATATAACCTCCCTATATCTCCTCCTATTACTCCATATAACCTCCCCTATATCTCCTCCTATTACTCCATATAACCTCTCTATATCTCCTCCTATTACTCCATATAACCTCTCCTATATCTCCTCCTATTACTCCATATAACCTCTCCTATATCTCCTCCTATTACTCCATATAACCTCCCTATATCTCCTCCTATTACTCCATATAACCTCCCTATATCTCCTCCTATTACTCCATATAACCTCTCCCTATATCTCCTCCTGTTACTCCATATAACCTCTCCTATATCTCCCCCTATTACTCCATATAACCTCTCCTATATCTCCTCCTATTACTCCATATAACCTCTCCTATATCTCCTCCTATTACTCCATATAACCTCCCTATATCTCCTCCTATTACTCCATATAACCTCCCTATATCTCCTCCTATTACTCCATATAACCTCTCCTATATCTCCTCCTATTACTCCATATAACCTCCCTATATCTCCTCCTATTACTCCATATAACCTCTCCTATATCTCCTCCTATTACTCCATATAACCTCCTATATCTCCTCCTATTACTCCATATAACCTCCCCTATATCTCCTCCTATTACTCCATATAACCTCTCCTATATCTCCTCCTATTACTCCATATAACCTCTCCTATATCTCCTCCTATTACTCCATATAACCTCTCCTATATCTCCTCCTATTACTCCATATAACCTCCCTATATCTCCTCCTATTACTCCATATAACCTCCCCTATATCTCCTCCTATTACTCCATATAACCTCTCCTATATCTCCTCCTATTACTCCATATAACCGCTCCCTATATCTCCTCCTATTCCTCCGTATAACCTCTCCTATATCTCCTCCTATTACTCCGTATAACCTCTTCTTATATCTCCTCCTATTCCTCCGTATAACCTCTCCTATATCTCCTCCTATTACTCCATATAACCTCCCCTATATCTCCTCCTATTACTCCATATAACCTCTCCTATATCTCCTCCTATTACTCCATATAACCTCCTATATCTCCTCCTATTACTCCATATAACCTCCCTATATCTCCTCCTATTACTCCATATAACCTCTCCTATATCTCCTCCTATTACTCCATATAACCTCTCCTATGTCTCCATATAACCTCTCCTATGTCTCCTCCTATTACTCCATATAACCTCCCCTATATATCCTCATATTACTCCATATAACCTCCCCTATATCTCCTCCTATTACTCCATATAACCTCCCCTATATCTCCTCCTATTACTCCATATCACCTCCCTATATCTCCTTCTATTACTCCATATAACCTCCCTATATCTCCTCCTATTACTCCATATACCCTTCTCCCTATATCTCCTTCTATTACTCCATATACCCCTCTCCCTATATCTCCTCCTATTTCTCCATATAACCTCCCCTATATCTCCTCCTATTACTCCATATAACCTCCCCTATATCTCCTCCTATTACTCCATATAACCTCCCCTATATCTCCTCCTATTACTCCATATAACCTCCCTATATCTCCTCCTATTACTCCATATAACCTTCCCTATATCTCCTCCTATTACTCCATATAACCTCTCCCTATATCTCCCCCTATTACTCCATATACCCCTCTCCCTAGATCTCCTCCTATTACTCCATATACCCCTCTCCCTAGATCTCCTCCTTCTATTACTCCATATACCCCTCTCCCTAGATCTCCTCCTTCTATTACTCCATATACCCCTCTCCCTAGATCTCCTCCTTCTATTACTCCATATACCCCTCTCCCTAGATCTCCTCCTATTACTCCATATAACCTCCCCTATATCTCCTCCTATTACTCCATATAACCTCCCCTATATCTCCTCCTATTACTCCATATCACCTCCCCTATATCTCCTCCTATTACTCCATATCACCTCTCCTGTATAACTTCCTAGATTTATTATTTTTTTTATTTCAGGGACCCTTTGGTTGTCTGAACAACGCCCGTTACGGGATCTCTTGGGGAGCCCTGGGTGCGGCTGAGTTCTGCTTCCATGCAGCACGTCAGTATACCTTGGACAGGTATGTCGTCTGTAGGGCTGAGAATACATGTGGTCTGGCTGTGTCCCACTTGCTTGCTATCGACCCATCCGGCACCAGGCGCAGGGCTTGTGTTATACGTGACTCGTTTTTTTTCTCTTTCAGGGTTCAGTTCGGCGTGCCTCTTGCCAGGAACCAGCTCATACAGAAGAAGATGGCGGATATGCTGACGGAAATCACCATCGGCCTGCAGGCTTGTCTGCAACTCGGGCGCCTGAAGGACGAGGACAAGTAGGTTTCTGTTTTCGTTTTGTCCATTTTATACATTTTCTTGCTCCATCATGTAACGTTGTCACCGGGGGCGGTCGCTTCAGAGCAGATCCCCTAATTCCAGTAATCTGTCTTGCAATTCTACTCCGGTTTAAGTGTCACCAGGTTGGACGGCATCATGGACATCCTTGCCTTACCTGACAGCAGATATTGGGGGACAGCGAGTGGCACCAAAATGATTGAACTTCACTGACCATTGTCTTGTATATATGACCAACGTTAAGAGATGGTGGCCCTCATCTGTGAAAATAGTCTAAAAATAAGACTATTTGGAGCTCCGGGGCAGCCAGGCGGAGCCCAGCTTTCATCTTTCCAGAGCAGTATAAGCAATGAAAGCTGAGCTCTGATTGGGTACTTTGGGTTACAACGATAGTCTTACTGTTAGGGTAAGTTCACACGGCGTTTTTGGAAGTCTAAATTCACTCTTCGATATTAGCCTCCAAATTGGCTTAAAAAAACACCTGATTAGAAGCATATTTTGAAGCATTTTTTGATAAATCCTATCCCCAGTGTTTCTTATGGGGATTTTACAAGCAAAAAAACGCTTCAAGAATTGACATTACTTATTTATATGGCCGTAAGGGTATGTCCACACAGCGTAATTACGGGGTGTATTTCAGCACGTTGTTGTGCTTGAAATACGCCCCTCAATTACAGTAATTCAGGTCTCTCATTGAGCTGGAAAGTTAATGGGAGCCGGCTGTCAGTATTTTAGAAGTGCGCTCTGGCCAGCACGTACTTCTAAGGCTATGTTCACACAGATAATTTGGGGACGTATTTCAGCGCGTACTTCTAAGGCTATGTTCACACGGCTTATTTTGGGACGTATAATTCGCACCGTACTGCACGAAATGCGGGGCGAGATACGTCCCAGTCATTACGGTAATCCACAGCTCTCATAGAGAACTATGGATTACGTCTCCCCTCCCCGCTCGCCGTGACTTGCACATTATTCACGGCGGGATACGTGCTGTGGATAATGAAAGTCTATGGGGCTGGCGGGCTGCCCCGCCCCCCATACACATGGCGTAATTGCGGGGCGAAATACGTCCGAAATACGCTGCACAATTACGGTAATTCATAGCTCTCGTAGAAAGCTATGGATTACATCCGTCTCTCGCGTTCTTCCAAAGCGCAGCGGGGCTGGCACCCGGCTCGCCCCATTTACTTAATCATCCCTGCCGCGTATACGCTGGAAAGAAGTGACATGTCTCTTCAATACGCGGCAGGGAAGACGGCAGGTCATCACAGCTCTCTATGAGAGCTCTGATTACCGTAATTACAGGAATTATTTTGCTGTGCATTGCAGCGCAGTTACGTCCTTAAATAAGCCATGTGAACATAGCCCTAAAACGCCCAGCGTATTGTGGCACGTGCAGTACCATACAGTCATTTTTTTGGAACTGCGTCCCAAAAATTACTTCACGTCAACAACAAGGCGTATTTGACATTATATTCAGGGAAGGAAGATTTGAATCTTGCCTGAGGCTGATTTTGAGCCGTTTTCCAGCATGTTAAACGCGCTAAAATATGGTCCAAAAAACGCAGTGTGAACATACCCGTAGACAGTTTTCGTAATTGAGACCCATTGTTTCCCTGTGTAATAACTCTCCTCTTATTTGTAGAGCGACTCCGGAGATGATCTCCATGCTGAAGAGGAATTCATGCGGGAAAGCTCTGGACATTGCCCGTCAGGCCCGGGACATGCTGGGAGGAAATGGGATCTCTGATGAGTACCATATCATCAGACACGTCATGAACCTGGAGGCTGTAAACACGTATGAAGGTATGTGCGGAGCAGGATTACTGTAGACTCTGGAAGCCTATATATGTATAGGGGAGATAGTCGAAAAAAAAAAAAAATGTAGTGGGAGAAAAATCTGTTAAGGTAAGTTTACACAATGGATTTTAACAAGGAATTCAATGCAAATTCCACATTAAAATCTTTGTGTATTCTGACAGCCATTTGTTCGAATCTGTAGTTGGCGCTGTAGAATACGTGCATTCTTTTGAGCAGGTCTGCATTAGATCCCACTCGGTCAGGAGTGACGCAGGTTAGCCCCGTTCATATGGGGCCAACCCAATTCCATATGGGGCCACCATGCTGTTACACAGAGCCAAAAGCTGCTTCAGATTCATGTTTCCCGTCTCTTCCGAGTAAAGCTATGGGTGGTTCTATAGCAGTGATTTAGTGATTATCAGCTCTGTATTCCAACTCTTCTAATTGCACTGACATGAGAGCAGGAAATATTATCTATAGAGCAGAGAACTTCAGAGCTCAAAGTAAACAAAGGTAGTCTCCTTTGTTTGAGATAACACTTTCCATTCTGAAGTTGCTGCCGTCCTGTGTGCCATCCTGTGGTGACATCACTCCCTGCTTTCAGATAAGACAAAGAGCAGAGAGAGAAGGAGAGAGCAGGACGGTAACCAGAGTAACCTGTGCACTCGGAGTAGATAAAACCCCTTATTTCCTCAACAAAGGAAAATAAAGAAATATATTTGGGAAAAAGTCTTCATTTACCGTTCCCTACATGTCGAAAGCTAATCTTTGCAGTGAGACAACCCCTTTAAATAAATCTCCTTGGCGGAAATTCGAGGTGTTGCCTTGTATTTCTGCTGAGGAAAACATTGCAGAATTCTCCCATTGGAAAAGCCTGATGTGTGAACCTACCCAAAAAGGTGTATTCCAGCACCCTAAAAATATCTGTAAAAGGGACCAGAAAAAAAAAATAGTTGTACTCGCCTTCTGGTTTCCCGTTAGTGTAGTCCTCATTCTCTGGACCAAACGAGCATTGTTTAAAATATTTTTTGTATAAATATTAGCTTACTTTATTGCTACAAACACATCCCATATCTAAACTAAAAGCCTTCTATGCATTTTGATGTACCCGTAAGTTCACAGCATTAAGGGTCAGAGCCCACTCCATGGCTCTTAACTACTCCCGCCAATTATACCTGGCTTTGATTCCTGCTGTTTAAGGGTCTGTTCACACGGTGTGTTGGATCCATTTTTGGATCCAAAAAGCGCATTCAAAAGCGCTGCGTAAATCGCATCCAACGCGTGGTTTATAGATGATTGAAAAAACGGTGTTGCGCAGCTCAAATCAGCCCCTTTTGCCATTTTACAAATAAAAAAAGAACATAAAATAATAAAAAAAAAAAGTTACACATAATTGGTCCAATCTATTAAAGTATAACATCATTTATCCCGCATGCAGAACGCCATAGACGAAAAGCATTCCAAACACCAAAATCATTTTACGTCTCCTAAAAAGTGGAATAAACGTGATAAAAAAAAGTCTCCTACATATTCCAAAATGGTATCCCTAAAAATTGCACCCCAACCCACAAAAACTGCCCCTCACTCAGGTCTGTAGGTAGAAGTCGCAGAAAATGGCGCAGCGACAGAAATGTGAAAAATAGAATTTTTTTTTTAAAGTACCAAAGCATGTTTGGTATTGCCGGATTCGTATCAATCTGCAGAATACAGAGAACATAATTTATACTGAAGATTGAACGCCGTAAAAACAAAACCCCCCCGCAAACATGACATGAGTGCTTTTTTTTTCACATTTTGCCCCACTTAGAACTTTTTTGCGTTTTCCCAGTACATTCTATGGTATCATGAATTACACCATTATAAAGTACATCTTATCCCACAAAATAAAAGCCTTTCTATGTCTTATGTAGATGGAATGAATAAAGTTAGGGCTCTGGGAAGGCAGGTAGAAAAAACGAATGTGGGAAAAAAAAAAAAGGCTTGGTCGTTAAGGGGCTGCAAAAAAAAAGGAAATGATCCCATTTGACATAACCTGGATTTCTGCACTGATAACCAGGGATCTGCTGTTCTGCACTACTTGTGTTATGTGACGACACGGAGAATATGCTCGCACTCCATTCACTCATAGTGAAGCATGTGCACCTTGTATGTGTTTGGGTACAACACAGGAAGTGCAGGAGAGCAGGTTTCTGGGTGCTGTGGGGCAGTGCAAAGGAGGACTGGGAGGTGAGCCTAATTTTATTTATTTTTTTAATTCTGGCCCCTTTTAGAGAATTTTACCCCTTAGGCTAAGTTCACACGGCGTAATTACGGCCCGTAAATTACTCCGGAGTTTGGAAGCTCGCACGGTGCGGAGCGGCTGGCAGCCCGCCGGCCCCATAGACTGTCATTACTAGCGGCACGTAAGCGCCGTGAATAATTGACATGTCACTTATGTTCCCCCACGGCGTATTGTCCGAGCGGAGAGAGGAGACGGAATCCATAGTTCTCTATGAGAACTATGGATTCCGTAATAACTGGGACGGATTTCACCGCGTATGGAGCGCAGTACACTGCGAAATACGCAGCGAAATGCGTCCTATTTTAAGCCGTGTGAACATAGCCTTAAACTCCTCCCCGTGATTGGAGGTAGTAACTGTTGCCAGGTGTGTCATACAAGCTAACATCCAGCTGCATCAGGGGCCCGGAGCAAACTCTGATCACAGCTGTTTAACCCTTTAGCTGTCACAACCAGTAGTGACCACACCATCTGGGGGATGAAGCAGAGGGAGGAGACACCCTCTGCAACTCCATTGGCACTCCATGAATTTTCACGGGGTGCCATGCTATCTGAAGGTCTGCCTGCCATAGCTACATGTGTGTTAGGCAGACCCTATATAGATTCTTAATGGATTATTAATGACTGAATACACCACTGAATTTTACAATGATCCACAAATCCCCAAAGTGGGACAAAAAAAAAATTATAAATAATTTAAGAAAAAAACAAAACATAATTTGAAGGTTTTTTTGGAATGTATTTATTATTTTTAATCTTGATTGTTACAACGTGTATAATAAAGCTCATTATTTAGACTAAATGGTGATACCAAAAAAGAGACCTGCCAGACCCTCCATTTATTGAAGCCGCTGTCGCTGTGTAGAGCTGACAGGTAATTGATATGGGACATGAGTGGTTTTTTTTTTGGTGATCTTCTTATTTTCTGTCTCTGTACAGGTACCCACGATGTCCACGCCTTAATTCTGGGCCGAGCGATCACAGGGCTGCAGGCCTTCACTGTGGACAAGTAATGTGTATAGCGTGAGGGTGGCGCTGTGCTGCGGTTACTGAATGTGTCCCTGACCCTGGATCCCGATTGTCCGATTCTTCAGTCGCCTTCTGTAGTGATTGATAATATGGTATTTCTGGGGCAATGGCGCGGGGTTGAATACTTGATAGCTGGCTTGTCGGGGCGCATTCTAGATCTAATCTTTAAGCTATGGCTAAACTGCTCTAGTCCAGAGCCTACGGCTGCAAAAACATTGACATTATCTGGATTTCTGCGTTGATTACGAAGAACATGGGGTCAGATTGTTATCTTAGGCCGGGTTCACACTACGTTAGTGACTACATTCAAGGTACCAGTTGGCGTATCATGTAATAAAAGTACCTCAACGTAGACGCAACGGCCCCATATAGATTAGTTGAGCAAATGTATTCCATATAAGACTATGTTTGCTCTATTTAACGGTAGTAGACTATTGAGTCCCACAGGAAAAGCATATACCGCCAGGATATAAAGCAAATATAGCCCACAGAGGACTATGTTTGCTTTATTAATCTGTATGGAGCCATTATGGCTACGTCCTAGTGTCCGCTAGGGTACTTTTTTTTTTTTTTTTAATGTACCCAGACGGATACTTCACAAGTAGTCACTAATGTAGTGTGAACCGGCCTAAAGCACAATTAAAGACTAATACAATCTAACGAATACAGACAGTTGTTCTGCGCCTGTATTTTTCTAAGTACATAGGTCCTTATGTATGAAAACAGTCTAGCGGTAAGACTGTCTTTGTTGCCCATAGCAACAGACCAGAGCTCAGCTTTCATTTCCTATACTGCTCTGGAAGAATAAAAGTCGGGCGCTGATTGGCGGCTGTGGGCAACAAAGTCAGTCTTGCAGCTAGACAGTTTTTATACATAAGGTCCATTGAGTAAATATCCACCATGCAAGGAGAAAAAGTGAACCCTTGAATTCAACTCTTTAACACCCAGTCTTAAAAAAGGCTTTACGGTCAACCATATGTTGCTGATTTTGCCTTTTTGCGTCTAGGCAGCCACAGCTTTCCATTTAACATGACTGGGGTTTGGGTGGCAACATTCATCGTTGGCGCAGTACCAGGGTTCATGGAAATCACTCCGTAATTTTATACAAGGTTTTTTTTTTTGTGTGCGATAAATGTAGATTAAAGTATTGTGTTTTTTTGTTTGTTTTCTATTCTGTTCATGTTGCAAAGTAAATAACGTGTTACATTTTTCGGGTTATTACGGTTGGGTGAATACCTTATAAGTGTAGGTTTTTGTTTTCATGTAATATATATGCAAAAGGTACATTTCACTATTTTCCTACTTTATTCTACACTGATGGTGTATTGGTATATTCCTTTATGCTATTACATTATACTCTGGGTCAATAAGACACAAGCTGCTAGTAGGGTGGCACGGTAAATAACTTGTCCGGGTTATTTTTTAGGCTATGTTCACACAGCTTAAATTGGGAAGTATTCCGCGGCATACGGGGCGAGATACGTCCCAATAATTACGGTAATCCACAGTTCTCATAGAGAACTATGGATTACGTCTCCTCTCCCCGCTCGCACAATACGCTGCGGGGGGAGATAAGTGACATGTCAATTACTAGCGACGAATTTGCGCCGCCAGTAATGCATGTCTATGGGGCCAGCGGGCTGCCGGCCCCCCCACCCCGCGGGAGCTTGTGCGAGCTCCCGAACTCTGGCATAATTACGCCCGGAATTATGTCATGTGAACATTCCCTTATACAGTCTGTTTATGGTACTGGTGCCCTGATATAAAAAAAAAAAAAAGCTTACCTCACATCCATTCCAGCACTGTTGCCATCTTCCCCGATTCCGCTTTTGATGGGTGTAGTCGGCCTCAGCCTGCCCCAGCCACTGGTTTGGCTGCAGCAGTCACATGACATTGGTACTGTCACCGATCAGAGCCTGTCACTTCTAAATGGTGACTTCAGGCAATGACAGGTGTGTGGCCACTGCAGCCTGAAGAAACGGGATATAAGTTGGGCGCCAGCAGTGCTGGGATGGAGGCGAGTAGGTTTTTTTTTTTTTTTTTTATCAGGGTATTACTACTCTGAATAGATTGTATAAAAATAACCCGGACAACTCCTTTAACCCCTTAACATTGTATGAAGTAAATTTACGTCATAGTGCCATTAAGATTTTATGTAGCGGGATCACTCCGTAATCCCACTACGTAGGAGGCAGGTGCGAGCTACTAATTGCAGCTGACACCTGCAGGAAATTGAGCCAGCTCCATTGGGTTTAACCCCTTCAACACCGTTTCTCACTCCAATCGGCAACCCCGTGGTGAGATTGAGGGATGCCGCTCATTTAGCATGGCTGCTGGAAGCCCTGTGAAGGCATCTATCACCACCATGTCTTCGATTCTAACACTTCCTGCTTGGGACAGGAAGTGCCAGAACCGCAAGTTACGTTGGAGAATTTTTAAGGAATTCTTCATGCAAATGTGTTCAGTAGATCACTATTTTTTGGAGGTCATGGATGGCTGCCCTTACATTCTTCTATTAAAGTTTTTATACACCTTTTGAATTTATTGTCCTCTCAATGACCACAAGGCATTTATTCCAAGACGTGGCAAAGTAGTCCCAAATCATGATGCTGAGATGTCGAGAGAGGCAAAAATGTGAAGATTTACCTGGTTATTACAGCCTAGTGATTATGGGGTTAAATTCACCTGTTCTCCTGCCCTGTGGATGTTTATTCAATGTGCTCTATAAAAGACAGTACAGCTCTTTTGTGTGTTAGTAGAGAAGGTATTTGTGAACTGACGGGATTGTTGTCTAGGTCACACCGATCGTCATTTTATTATCATCTAATAGTAACCCATGTCCCAGGATGGTGACTGTATATAGAACATGTATCCACCTAAAGGCACAGTTCTTGTCCCAGGACATCGACTGTAAATAAATAAATAAATATATATATAATATTTTAATAGGGCACAGTGGAGTGAGTTTGGATGAGATGGACGTTCTGCACTTCAGTGTGGGCACTGACTGTTTGTGTAGCAGGAGCAACTCTTCTCTAAACTGCTGAGGTGGTGGCGTACCATCCTTCTCTCGCAACCCCCCAGTGCAGGTCAAGGTGTCCTCTACAGTAAAAACATTAAGGTGTCAAGTTCCCCTCCCGGTCCACATGTGTAAATGCCTTTTGAGTTACATATGGTCATTCAGCCACATAGTGGCAGTGGTTTAGTTACAAAGCAACACAGGACACTAAGGTTATGTTCACACTGCTTATTTTGCCGCGTAATTGCGGGCGTATTTTGCCGCGTATTGAGCTTAATACGGGCGTGATGCATGCCGCAAACGCAGTAATCCATAGCACTCGCAGAGAACTATGGATTACGCCTCGTCCCCCCGCGCGTATAATACAATCGTATTGTACGCGCGGGAAGATAAGTGACATGTCAATTATTTGCGGCGATTATGCGCCGCGAGTAATGAATGTCTATGGGGCCGGCGGGCTGTCAGCACCCCCTCCTCCCCCGTGCTTCGGGAGTACGCGCTGATCAGCACGACTCCCAAATCACCCGGCATATTGTGGCATGTACTGTATGCGGCGGAATTACGCCATGTGAACATGCCCTAAGGCATATATATATTTCTATCGGTACAGAAATCCAGGTAATGCCAAAGGGTTCACTTAACTTGTTTTTGCAACTGTACATCTGTCGTGCTGCTATGTTTGTACATATCTAAAAATTTGGACAGGCCATAGGGCTTATTCACACTTCTGTGTATTGGATCTGTATTAATGACATACCCCTTTATTTCTAAATACATTTGCCAATATCTCTTATCGATACCATTTTGTGGCCCATATAAGTCAATAGGTGAAGTTTAAAAACACATGTTCTATTCTTGTATAGTGCATACGTCCATATTTGTTTTTGTGGGGGTTTTTTCACCAATATCACCAGACGGGAAAAAAAAATAATGTTGTCACAAAACAGGAACAAATATGAATGGAAAAAAACTGACAACTAAAATCAAAATACAGAACAAATTGTTTAAAAAAAAAAAACAAAAAAACTATTGTGCATCTAAGCTTGCTCTGCCCTTCCATACAGAAGTGTGAATGAGGATACACGGTGATACTGTTGTCAGTTTTGAGATTCTTTCAGCTCTGATTTATCCGGTTGACGTATGTTCCAGTTAATTATGAAATCCAGTATGCATGAATTTGCTTTTTTTTTTTAGCTTGAAGATTGTCGACACAGATGTAAAATAAAAATGTCTACAGTCCGAGATCTCCAATAATGTCACGTTTTAAATAAATATCTCTAGTTTTGAAATAAAACCTGTTGTGTTTTGTTTTTTACAGCACATTTCTAGACCTCCTAAGGTAGGAAGCTTTTATGGTGGCCAATAAGGGTCAATTCCCACATCGCAGATTTGGAGATAAAGTCCACAACAGCAAATCCACCCTAAACTGTGGAACTAGGAGGAGGGAAAAAAAAATTCATTTAAAATCTGCAGTTGCGGGTTTTGTTCCCATCCATGGGTGATGTGCTGCACTAGGGTTGTTTGTGGATTTTTGACTTCCTCACTGATTTCAATGGGGAAAAGAGCCGTATAGACTGGGTTGTGTCTTTATCACAGGTATCCATAGGTGTAGTGCAGAAAAAGCTAGACTGCACTCTTGTATCCCACAGATACAGCATATTCTGCAGAGAAATGAAGCTGACATAGTATGGGAACGCCACAGCATCTGTTGGGATACATTTTGTCGCGATAACCTGACAGATACCTGCAACGGAGGGAACAACACCTTGTGAATGGCCCCAAAATCTACAAGTCGGCAATCGTTCTGTGATAGTCTGACATGTTGTGGTGGATTAAAAAAAATTGTCATGGCTTTCCCCATTTTCTGCTGTAACAAACAAAGGTTTCCATCATGTCCCCCTTTCCCTTCTGTAACATGTGCAGAGTTTTCCATCATGTCCCCCTTTTTCCCCCTTCCCTCCTGTAACATATGTAAAGGTTTCCATCATGTCCCCTTTTCCCTTCTTCCCTCCGGTAACCTATATAAAGGTTTCCATGAAGTCCCCTCTTTTCCTTCTCACCTCCTGTAACATATGTAAAGGTTTCCATCATGTCCCTCTTTCCTCCTGTAACATATGTAAAGGTTTCCATCATCTCCCCCCTTTCCCTTCTATAACGTGCAGAGTTTTACATCATCTCCTCCAGTAACATATGTAAAGGTTTCCATCATGTCCCCCTTTTCCCTTCTTCCCTCCGGTAACATATATAAAGGTTTCCATGAAGTCCCCTCTTTTCCTTCTCCCCTCCTGTAACATATGTAAAGGTTTCCATCATGTCCCTCTTTCCTCCTGTAACATATGTAAAAGTTTCCATCATAGCCTATCCGCCCAGAATAAAAAAACGCATACATTAAAATTATCCCGAAGAAAGGGAAAGATCCGCTGTTCCCTGCATCATATAGGCCCATATCCCTCATAGATATCGACCAAAAAATCTTGTCTAAGATACTGGCTGACCGCCTCGCCGGTTTTATGCCGCACTTGATTGGACCCTCTAAAAAGGGTTTCATCAAGGGAAGAGCGGCGGTGGGAAACATCAGGAAAGTGCTAGCGGTATTGGAAAGGGTCCGACACAAACCATTGCCAGGAGAGAGGCCTGTCCTGGTGGCCCTAGATGCAGAAAAGGCCTTTGATAACGTGCGATGGGACTGGCTTTGGTTTGTCCTGGATACCATGGGAATTACAGGGACGTTTAGGTCTGTCCTCTCTGCCATCTATGATGCCCCAACGGCCCAAATTCATACTCCGGGCTTCCTTTCTCCAAAAATCCCCCTCCAGAAAGGGACAAGGCAGGGATGTCCGCTTTCCCCCTTTTTAATTTGGCCTTAGAACCCTTGGCACGGGTACTTGAGGATTCTGACCTCTTCTCAGGGATCCGGATAGGAGACAAAGAGGTGAAGACCGCTTTGTTTGCAGACGATCTCATACTATTCATGTCTGCTCCCCTGACCCAGCTCTCTCCAGTGCTGGAGTTGCTGCGATATTTCGGCACGCTATCAGGGTATAAAGTAAACGTGTCCAAGAGTGAATTGTTAGAAATTGGCCCGAAGCTATCACAGTCCCAGTGGGCGAACATGGGATTAGACATTACCCGGGCTCAGGAACACATCACCTATTTGGGTATCAAGGTGGGTCGGACTCCGGACTCGATGTATAAGTTAAATATTCCCCCTCTTATAAATAAAATCTCCCAGGACCTGAAGCGTTGGACCTCACTGCCACTGTCACTCGCCGGTAGATGTCACGCCATAAAGATGGTCTGCTTCCCACAGCTGCTATACCCCCTACAGACCCTCCCATTCCTGCTCAAACATACAGACATCAACCACATTAACTCATGCTTCTCCAGATTTATATGGGCAGGGAAAAAACCCCGTATTGCGCTACATAAACTGATCCTGCCAGTTAGGGCAGGTGGACTGAATCTCCCAGATGTTAGGGGTTATAACCTGGCCTGTCTGACTCGCCACATGCTAGACTGGATTGGGGGTCGCTCCTGCTTCTCGAATTGGGAATTAGAAAGAGAGTTAATGCGCCCTTGGCACCCGCAGGCCTTGCTCCATACCAGGTATCCTAAGCTGCCTTCTCTGATTAAGTTGTCCCCCCTGTTCCGAGACACAATAATGGCCTGGAAGGAGCTGAGGAAACGCTTAGGCCTTTCCTTCGCTCTCTCCAAGGACATGCCCATTTGGGACCACCCCGAGTTTCCGCTGGGTCAGAGCAATCCGATGTTTAGGAAGTGGAGGGAGGCGGGTCTGGCCAACGCGGGACAGCTAATGCAAGTGAGTTCTCGGAGATGGCTAAAGCCCTCGGAGATGCTTGAGAGGTTCTCCTTACCCAAATCACAGCTTTTGGCTGCCTATCAGCTCTTCTATTTCTGTAATGGGAGACTAAGAGATGTCTCCAAGGAGACCATCCCTAACGATTTTGTCACCACTCACAGGGAGACATATTGTCTATCGAGGCTCTATGCTGACATGAGAGGGTGGTGCAGGAAACGGGTAGCTTCTCAGGCATTCCACTACTGGAGCCGCCGATTGGGTAATGCCCAGATCCCAGATATGATCCCGAAGGGTGTGGTGAGCATACGGAAACACATCATCTGCGAGACCTGGCGGGAAACTTACTTCAAAATAATTCACAACGCCATCTACGCCTTCAATCTCCCCCCCTCTCAGAACTTCCCCGATAGATTGCAGCACTGCCCTAAATGCGGCACACATAAAACGGACCTATGGCACGGTCTGTGGGAATGCAGCTATACACAATCCTACTGGGACACTGTCCTTCAGTATATTCAGCTTCACTTCGGGGTCACCCTAGAGAAACATTATGAACTCCTGATCTTCCATTGCCCTAGGCCTCCGGACGCGGATGGGGGAGAGGGTTCTGAGGAGTCAGCTCACTCCACCGGTTTCCCGGGAATAGTTCACATTGCCCTTTTGGCAGCAAAACGAAGCCTCTTGCAGTTATGGCTGAAGCCCACTCTCCTGTCAATCTCCGGGGTCATAAAGCAGCTGGAGGATTATCTTATAGCGGACAGACTGGAGACAGAGAGGCGCAAGGAGATCCGAACCCCAGGGTTCTTCAGACGTTGGAGAACCTTCATAGAATCGCATTATTCTGACAGGGAGATAGAAGCCCTTATGCAGAGGTTCAAATATACCGGTTGGTACTGTAAGGAGGGAATTGGGGGCACACTGGGGAGACTTCAGGTCTGAGGAACTTTAGCCTTAAGTATGAGGTCCCATTAAGGACCGCACGGTCACGAGAGATGAAGATAGGACGCAGTTGTTCTTTAGTAGTGTTGATATTTTGTTTAATTTAATTTCTTTTATACCCTTGTAATTTGATGTTTTTTCTCTGTATGTATTATCTACATATTCCAGGCACAGGCCCGGAGATTATGCAAATATGTGATATGACCACTATTACATGTCAGAGATATGTGTTCACTGTTCAAATGTTTGAAAATGCAATAAAATTTGTTTAAAAAAAAAAAAAAAGTTTCCATCATGTCCCCCCTTTCTCTTCTGTAACATGTGCAGAGTTTTCCATCATGTCCCCCTTTTTCCCTCTTCCCTCCTGTAACATATGTAAAGGTTTCCATCATGTCCCCCTTTCCCTCCTGTAACATCTATAAAGGCTTCCATCATTTCCCCCTTTTCCTTCTTTCCTCCTGTGTATGTTAAAGTTTTCTCCTTACCTCCTTCCTCTTGTAACATATGGAAGGGTACTTTCAAACGACGAGTACAATTTACCCATTGGATTCTACCGTTGAAAACCGTGTTGGAGTACTTCGTGTGGATTTACAGTCGGAAATTGAGTCCCAAACATCTCTAAGGGGTTTTGGACGTGGACCCGCATCCAAAACCCCATAGAATATGACGGAAGAACATGTTCTAAGTTCTTTTTTTTGTTTTTTTTACTCCTAAAAACAGACCGAAAATATGTTTTGTATGAACTGCAATGCGTATTTTCTATTGATACCAATGGGGATGATTTACTTTCAGTTTTAGACAAATATTTCAAATTGAAATCCGCGTGGATTCTGACTTGAAATACTCAGTCCGATGGTTGGAATATACAGAGCAGTCTCTGCATGGTCATGATGTGGCCAAGAACCGCTGCGGCTCCCTGCACCAGCGCTTTTTCATTAGCTTAATAAGCGGCTGCCTCGATTTGTAGGTCAAAACTGCAGAGCCGTGAACTATTGGTATTCACTGATTGTCAGCGTTGGTCTGCAAACCCATGAAGCCACTTATTAAATGGGCTGTCCCACCTTCTAGGTTATAGGTCCCTCAGCAGGTATATACGTAGGTTATAGGCCCCTCAGTTGTTATATAGGTAGGTTATAGGTCCCCCATCAGGTATATAGGTAGGCTATAGATCCCCCAGTAGGTATATAGGCAGGTTATATAGGTCCCCCAGCAGGTATATAGGCAGGTTATAGGTCCTCCAGTAGGTTTATAAGCAGGTTATATGTCCCCCAGCAGGTATATAGGTTCCCAGTAGGTATATAGGCAGGTTATAGGTCTACCAGTAGCTATATAGGCAGGTTATAGGTCCCCCAGTAGCTATATAGGCAGGTTATAGGTCCCCCAGTAGGTATATAGGCAGGTTATAGGTCCTCCAGCAGGTATATAGGCAGGTTATATGTCCTCCAGCAGGTATATAGGTCCCCTAGTAGGTATATTTTTATATGTCCCACCTCCAGCAGGTATATAGGTCCTCCAGTAGGTATATAAGCAGGTTATATGTCCCCCAGCAGGTATATAGGTTCCCAGTAGGTATATAGGCAGGTTATAGGTCCACCAGTAGTTATATAGGCAGGTTATATGTCCTCCAGCAGGTATATAGGTCCCCTAGTAGGTATATTTTTATATGTCCCACCTCCAGCAGGTATATAGGTCCACCAGTAGGTATATAAGCAGGTTATATGTCCCCCAGCAGGTATATAGGTTCCCAGTAGGTATATAGGCAGGTTATAGGTCCAGCAGTAGTTATATAGGCAGGTTATATGTCCTCCAGCAGGTATATAGGTCCCCTAGTAGGTATATTTTTATATGTCCCACCTCCAGCAGGTATATAGGTCCCCCAGTAGGTATATTTTTATATGTCCCACAAAAGGTAGAGAGGGCTAATTAAAAATAAAAAACTAACAGTACTCACCCTTTCCCCGCTCCCTGAAGCTCCCTATGTTCGCCGTCTTCTTCCTGCACAGGCAGGGGATGACACTCTCACGCCGCTTGTGCTGTGTACTCTGGTGAACCGCAAGCCTGCCTGCAGCTCACCAGAGTACTCTGCGGAGCGGAGAGCCTTCGCTCTCTGCTCCGCAGAAGCCTGCAACTGTATTTGCGTC
Organism: Phyllomedusa bahiana; assembly: GCA_025379985.1. Classification (NCBI taxonomy): domain Eukaryota; kingdom Metazoa; phylum Chordata; class Amphibia; order Anura; family Hylidae; genus Phyllomedusa; species Phyllomedusa bahiana. The sequence goes on along the minus strand of JAODAL010021172.1, from coordinate 25,843 downwards.
CAGAGAACACATTTACAGTTAGTCCCCGATGACAACATCGCCGAGGTCCCAAGCCGATAGCTTAGCGACTGGTATTGACTTTGGACCTAAACGGTCGGTGGATGGCAGTGGGACCCAGGGACTACTGAGTTGCGTGTAATGTCGGGAAATCTCCCGCGGACCGTACAATGCCCAGGTCTGCCTTAGCGTGAGGCCATTTAAGTGGCCAACAGTATGTCTCTATCCAGCTGCTTATCAATAAAATCACTGGTGTGGCACCTCAGAAGCTCTCGACTGTGCCACAGGCCACACCATGAGCATGCCAAGAGTGCTCCATGTATTCTTCTTAGGCTACGTTCACACAACGGATTGCAATGCTGAACCCGCATCAGATCCTCATCAGAAATTCCACAGTTGTAAGCACGAGTTTCCGAAAAACGACTGTATTTCCCATGCAGTTTTTCTGCCTTCTATACTTTAGCATGGTCTGCGTATAAAACGCCTCAAAGAATTAACATGTAAATTCTTTGTCGGCACTTACAGTATGCCCCAAAAATACTTAAAATCGGCAAAGAAACAACACCGCTGATTTAACATTGAAATCAATGGGAGGCATTTTACTATCGATTTACTGTTGTTTTTGATGCTTTTTTTGGGGGGTTGATTACATGTGTTATCCACCCCCAAAAAAGGTGACACGTTCACATGATGTTTTGGATCCGTTTTTTGATCCGTTCTTCACTAGAAAAAAAAACGCATTGAAAACTGCATCCAAACTGCATCCCAAAAACGTATGCAAAAATGCAGCAGCTGATGCTTTTTTGGATGCATTTTGCATGCGTTTTTCAGACCCGTTTTTCAATATATATACACAGGTTGTAGTTTCAAAAGGTAGAATCTTAAGTAATATAGTAATATACTTTACCCTTACATATGTATGTATGTAATATACTAAATCGGCCCCTAGAGGTCTCGTGATCGTAAGAACTGTTTGAACTTTAGTAACCTAATGACCTACATTTTCACTTAATTTGTAGTGTAAGAGGATGCCTAATAGAGGGCGCTATAACTGAAAGCATTTTACATGTTTCAGATGAAGCCCAATAAAGGACGTTTCCAGCATTTTACATGTGTTTAATCTTATACATCACTTTTTATATGTATTGAATTATATAAAAGCAGTTTTTAGTGTAGAATGGGTGTTTATAGAAATTATAGAAGATTTTAATAATAAATATATGTTTTAGATATGTTTTATAATACTAAAACCACTTCACATTCTATAATAAACTATCTAAAACATTAATAAATTTACTATTTAAATCTTCTATAATTTCTATAAACACCCATTCTATACTAAAAAACTGATTTTATATAATTCAATACATATAAAAAGCGATTTATAAGATTAAACACATGTTAAATGCTGGAAGCGCCCTATATTGGGTCATTAGGTTACTTAAGTTCAAACAATTCTTCTAGATCAAATGAGACCTCTAGCAGCCGATTGTATTACACTTCAAATTTTAATCCAATACATTTTTTTCGGATGCGCTTTTAGTATCAAAAACGCATCCAAAACATACCCAAAAGTATGTTGCGCTTTTGGATCAGTTTCTCGGGCTACAAAAGTGCACCCCATTATGGGTTTCCTATGGGGATTCCACTTGCGTAAAACGCAAGTAGAATTGACGTGTCAATTCTTAAAACAGATCCGAAAAAACGTATCGAAAAGACGCAGATAAACCCGCAGCAGCGATCACTCGTCTGAACGGAGATGCGTGTTGGGCATTGAAACCAATGTAAATCAAACTGCACATTGTTAGATCCGTTTTGGGTCCGAAAAAACGGATCTGAAAAACGTTGTTAGGATGCTTTCACATAGTTCATTTTTTTACGAATTTTTGATGCGGTTTTTGTGCAGTAATGTACAACATTAATTGCTATGTTCTTCTGCACAAAAAAATGCATCAAAAATGTGTCAAAACGCACCAAAAACACTCAGGGCGACATGTATGAATTCGAATGCGTACTTTTTTTTTTTTACTTGGCGCCGACACCACAGTTCTAGATAGCTAAAGAAGAGTGTAGAATACGGCAGATTTTTTGTGCATTACAAAGAGCTTAATGCGCCAAACTTTGTATGGGCATAGAGTTTAATGCGCCAAAGTTGGCGCACTAAACTATGTAATGCGGCAAAAATCTGTCATATTCTACACTCTTCTATGGCTATCTAGAACTGTGGTGTCGGCGCCAAGTAAAAAAAAAAGTACGCATTCGAATTCATATATGTTGCCCTCTTAATGTTTCAATGCTCAGATTATGAGATTCTGAGAGTGTAGAATACGACAGATTTTTGGCGCATTAATAGAGCTTAATGCGCCAAGTTTCGCGCAGTACACTCTTTGCCCAAACTTTGTAAGTTCTATGTAATGCGCCAAAAATCTTCATACTGTCGTATTCTACACTCTTCTATATCTATTTAGAACTGGAGTGCCGGCGCCACGTTAAAAAAAAAAGTACGCATTCGAATTCAACATGTCCGCCCTCAGTGTGAAAGCCCCCTGAACCAAAGGCAATTTCACCGGGGCCCTTATTTTGGGAAAACCGGATTTCTTCCCGTATTTTTACCCCAAAAGGGGTGTAGTTTCCCCCTGGCTTTGAAATCCGTCCATTTTCCATTTTTTTGGTAATTCCCAAAACAGTTGCTTCCCCATAAGAGAACTATGGATTCCGTCTTCTCTCCCCGCTCGCCACATGTCGCGAGCGGGAAGAAAGTGACATGTCAATTATTCACGGCGGGATATGCGCTATGAATAATGAATGTCTATGGGGCCGGCGAGCTGCCGCCCCCCCCCCCCCCCCCCCGCTGCACGCACATGGCGTAATTGCGTGCGAAATCTGTCCCCGCAATTACGCCGACAATAAGCCGTGTGAACATAGCCTAATACTGACCAAGAATACGACCACCTGTCTCATCTGAATCAAACAGAAAATTTGTGCCTGAAATCCTTTACTTCCAAGATTTTGCACATGAACGCAGCATGGCATTCCTAAACAGTAAAGATCTGCCAACTCCTCATCATTTAAACAGCGCAATCAATGCGAAACCTGAAATTCGTTTCTATTTAGAAGAAAACTTCCTTTTTCCAAGTAAGTAAAATCCCCAAACTTGACGTCAACCTGCGGTATCGCTGGTGCCCGCTGTCTCAGCCGTCGTGCTGTAAGCCCAGGTCTTTGTAGACGGTCACCACGGTCTGGCAGACCTGTCTGAGCTCAGCCTGCAGCTGCCCAATCCTCTCTATGATGTCGGTAAGCTCCTGCAGCCTGACCTGGAGTTGTGTGTTGTTCTCCTCGTACATCTGGTACATTCTGTCTTCCAGACACTGAGACAGTTCGGCCACCTGGCAGAGAGAGAGAGAAAAAACAGTGACTGTGTCCCTTCGCGTGAAAGCCGTGTGCTGCAATTTACTATAATGCACACATTTTACTCTGGGTTTTGCGTCTGCCAGTGACATGCGGCGGCTTTCTTTCGGTTTTGCCAAATTAGAAAATTATCATGCAGCCGTTCTGCATCAATAAATGCCAGGGAATATATGATTGGGATGCAAATTGTGTTTTGGACGATAATTTTTCTTTTTTTTTTTTTTTCATAACAGCTAGTGGTAAAAACCTCATTGCCACATGCTGCAAATCAAGGCAGAGGATGTTCTGTACCGCTCGCTAATTGCTCCGGCTACCTGCACACTCAGGGGACTTAATGCAGTTATAATAATGTGCTCAAAGCTGATTACGTAAATATGTTGGGGAGGGAAGAGAGAAGCTAATCTCTACAAATTCATCGACATGGCCAAAAAAGCGCCAACACCCCTGAGTGGACAATTGAGTGCTGCATTATCACAGGATGCAGGAGGGCTTTTCAGTTGCTAACATTTTAGCATCGTTTTTACACCCAAAAAAAACATTCATTCATGGACTGTAATTGCGGTATTATTTGTGTGAAGAGAAAGGAAATACAAGTTGCTGAATGTGAGAGGTATGTGCGGAGCCAGCTGTCCCCATACACGGTCAGCGGGATTCAGCAACAATCTGATGCATTATCTCAGGCTGGGTTCACCTTAGGCTATGTTCACACGGCTTAATTGCGGGACGTAATTACGCCCCGCAATTACGCCGTGGGGGGCGGGGTGGGAGCGGGGGGCCGGCACCTCGCCGGCCCATTGACTTGCATACCAGCGGCCGCGCAAATGCCGCAGTAATTCAGCAATGTCACTTATCTTCCCCCCTCAGTCGGATTCGCCGAGCATGGAGAGGAGACTAATCACATAGTGTCTCTGTGAGAAACTGTTAATTACCAGCAATGACTGGACTTTTCGTATTCCACCCCGTAATTTTGTTTCACTCCGGCGCGTAATTACGGACTGAAATACGTCCAATTTTAAGACCGTGTAACATTGCCTTAAAATCTGTCCCAAACGGCCATGGGACTGTCCCTTGTTGCCCTATAGCAACCAATTGGAGCTCAGCGTTCGTATTTCTGGAGCAGTGTAAGGCTATGGTTCACCACGCTTAACTGCGGGGCGGTAATTCCCGCCCCGCAGTTAACGCCGTGTGCCGGGGGCGGGCGGTGAAGCGGGGGGACCGGGCAACTTCGCCGGCCCTAGACAGTCAGTTGTCTAGCGGCGCGTATACGCCGCTAAAAGTGACCTGTCATTTATCTCCCCCTCGGCGTATTCGCCTAAATAAAAATGAAAAGAAACAAAAAAAGAGAAAGAGGCAGGGAGAGAGACGTAATGCATAGTTCTCATATGAGAACTGTGCCTAACCGTATTTACTGGGGACCGGATCAGCCTTTACAATTGGCGCACTCCGGCGCGTAATTACGGACTGAATTACGTCCCAGAATAAGCTGTGTGAACATGGCCTAAGAAATTAAACCGGAGTTTTAATTAGTTGCTATGGGTGACAGTTTTCATAAATTGGGCCCGATTTTGACAAATACAATGCACATTTGTCATGCACTTTATGCCCCAAAATACGCATAAAAAATGCTTCAACTGTGTCCTGTTATTTTCTATGGAAATACACAACATTGAGCAACATGGTGTGCAGCTTTACATGTTGTTTGGTAGGATAAGTTAGTTTCAAAAGTGACCTGAAAACCCATCGGTGATGAAATGTAATAGAATTTGATCCAAGTTGATCGTTGGGTCATGTGCGGTCAGCACTCCTGTGCATAGTAAATAAGCCTTGCCTGCTCCAGAAGGACTTTTATTGCTTATTTCACACGTCTAGCAGACTCCTTGAGACCAAAGGTATCCACAACAGGCAGTATTGTACTTCTAAAGTTATCTGTGCTGGCCCCCATTAACATTAATTTTCCCCAGCCAGCAAAAACGGCAGGTAATCATATCTCTTCATGAGAGCTATGAATTACCGTATTTGCGGGCCGTACTTCGGGTGTATTGAAGCAATTACCCCCAAAGACGTGCCGTGCAAAATAACTGTGTAAACAACCAAGATCATTAGGCTAGTCCCATACATGCAAAATTACAAACGCCAAACTTGCCAACCCTTCCAGGAGTTTTCTGCAAACCCAGGCTACAAAAGGGGTGCGGTTATGCAAATCCCACCTGAAATGGGTGTTCCTGTGTTGATCTAGGACAACTTTATGACATACGGTAATGAATTGCCTAAAAGGGGGTGATCACAGATTAAAAAAGTTGAAACGAACAGGCAGAGCACCTGGCGCACACAACATAACATTTTTTTAAAAACCTATAGTTGCCTTTCTCCGGTCCCCGCTTCCAGTGCTGTATCTCTCCAGTCTTCTGTTTTCATTATTGTACCTCCGAACGGAGAGGTTACCACTGCAATCGTCATCTGTAGCAGTCACGTGCCTCACATTTACATCACCGTTCGGATTTGAACAGCTCCATACGGTGATGTAGGTAGAGGCACGTGACCCCAATCAGCGGCTGCAGTGGTGACATCCCCATTCGGAGGTACAATAATGAAAACAGAATACTGTGGAGACACTGCGCTGGACCCGGGGAACGGAGGAAGGCAACTAAAGGTTTTTTTAAAAAATTTTAATGGAGCCCCAGGAGATTCTCTTATAAACTGGACACCTCCTTTAAGGAACGCCCATTTCAGGCAAGGTTTGCATAACCGCATCCCTTTTGTAGCCTGGGTTTGCAGGATACTCCTGGAAGAGACGGGAGGGTTGGCAAGTTTGGCTTTTGTCATTTTGCGCCTCTATTTAATAACCCACTGTGTTATGGGTCGCATCCACTTAGTGGACAAAGGAAAAAAAGCTCCTCATATATCTGAATCCTAAAATCGTGTTGTCGAACCAGACAGACACAGCGCTGGAACTGGAGACAGGTGGAAGGGGAGTATATATATATATTTTTTTATTTTAACAGAGCCCCAGGAGCTGATGTTTGATTTTCTTATGCAGTGGACGCCCCCTTTAACCTTAGGCTCCGTTCACATTTACGCTGTGGTTACCAAAATGCAATCTGCAACGTGTCAATTTCTGGTGTGTATTTTCACAGTATTTTGTTTATTCCCCTTTCACTGTACGTGGCTGCTCTAGGGGTTCAAATTTATCCTATGAGAACTATGGATTACCATAATTTTTCCGCAATTACGCCGTGTGAACATACCCTAAAGAGGGAAAAATATGAAAATGGAAGTAAACAATCTCACCTTGATGTTGAGGTTTGTGTTAAAGTTCTTCATCATTGTTTGGTCCTTGATGCGTCCTTCATTGATTTTATCAATCAAGCTTTGAGCACGGCTCTGCAGCGCCTCCACGTTGGCGTCCAAGGCAGCAAAGTAGTTGGAAGTCTTTCCTTCAGAGGCGCTGCTGGTGCCTGCTGTATTGGATCGAGAAGCAGATAATGGGGGTCCGGACTGACTGTGAGGACAACAGAAAATTACTTAGTCCTAATGCCTAATGTAAATGAAAATGTCTAGTATGTAAGAACTGTCTTTTGTTGCCCATTCTGCAACAATCAGAGCTCACAGATACCAATCCGACCCATGAAGCAACATTAAGAGCTCACAGAATACCAATCCGAAGGCCCATAGCAACCAATCCAGAGCTCACAGATAGCCAAATTCCGAGGCCCATACACCAATCAATGCTCACAGATACCAATCCGAGCCCATAGCAACCAATCAGAGCTCACAGATACCAATCCGAGCCCATAGCAACCAATCAGAGCTCACAGATACCAATCCGAGCCCATAGCAACCAATCAGAGCGCACAGATACCAATCCGAGCCCAGCGCGACCAATCAGACACACAATACCAATCCGATCCCATTAGGCAAACCAATCAGGAGCTCACAGATACCAATCCGAGCCCATAGCAACGAATCAGAGCTCACAGAATACTCAATCCAGAGCCATAGCAACCAATCAGAGCTTCACAGATACCTATCCAAGCCATAGCAACCAATTCCGAGCCCATAGCAACCATCAGAGCTCAGCTTTCATTTTCTTATAGTTCTCTTGAAAACAACTTACAAAGGGGAGCTCTGACTGGTTGCTATGAGCTCTAAAAAGCGCTAACCACACATCCAGGGCCCCACATGCTGGACTTCGCATTCCCACATACGGCCTGCTGGAGGGGGCCATAGAGCCAACATCACCATCCAGGGGCCCCAATGCTGACTGCATCCCTACAGCTGCTGGAGGAGCCATAGAGTAGCGACAACACCACCATCCAGGTGGTCCCCACATGCTGTATGCATCCCGACATCTGCTTGAGATGCCATAGAGCCAACGACACCACCATCGCAGGGGCCCCCCACATTCTGACTGCAACCGCACAGCTGCTGGTAGTAGCCAGTAGAGCCAACACCACCATCCTGGGTGCCCACATGCTGACTGCATCCCACATCTGCTGGAGGGGCCATAGAGCCCAACACCACATCGCAGGGCCCCACATACTGAACTCATGCGACATCCCACAGCTGCTGTGGGGTGGGGGCATAGACCTCCAACACCACCATCCAGGGCCCCACATGTCGACTGCATCCCATACAGCCTGCTCTGGATGGGCGCAGTAGAGCCAACAACCACACCATCACAGGGCCCCATCATGCTGACTGCACGCACACTGCTCGGAGGACTATAGCCCAATACCACCATCCAGGGGCCCCAACTTGCTGTACTGCACCCACAGCTGCTGGAGAGAGCCATTAGACCAACACCACCAACCAGGGCCCCACATGCTACAAATCTCATCCACACTGCAGGAGGGGCCATAGATCCAACAACCCACCATCCAGGGCCCCACATCTGACTGTATCCCACAGCCCCCCCGTCTGGAGGAGCCATAGATCCAGCACACCAGCCCATCAGGGGCCCACATTCCTGACTGGCACCCACATCTGCTGGGGATGGGGCCCATAGAGCCAACACACCATCCAGGGGCCCCACATGCTGACTGCATCCCACAAACTCTGGAGGAGCCATAGAGCCAACACCTACACATCCATGGGCCCCCCACATGCTGACTGCACCCACAGCTGCTGGAGGGGTCCATAAGAAGCCAACACCGCCATCCAGGGGCCCACATGCAGACTGCATCCCACAGCTCCTGCTGGAGGAGCCATAGAGCCAACACCTACCATCCAGGCCCCACATGCAGACTGCATCCCACAGCTGCTGGATGGTCCCCAGTAGAGCCAACACCACCATCCAGGTGAGCCCCACATGCAGACTGCCACCACAGCTGCTGGAGAGAGGGCCCTAAAGACGACAACACCACCATCCAGGTGGCCACCAACATGCTGACTGCATCCCACAGCTGCTGGAGGAGCCATAGAGCCAACACCACGCATTCCAGTAGCCGCCACATGCTTACTGCATCCCACAGAGCTGCTGGAGGATCCATAGAGCCAACACCACCATCGCAGGGCCCCCCATACTGACTGGCTCCCACAGCTGCACATAGAGCTATAAGAGCCAACAACACCACCATCCAGGGCCCCACATGCTGACTGCATCCCACAGCAGCTGGAGGACCATAGACCCAAAAACCACGATCCACGGGCCCCACATGCTGACTGCACCCACAGCTGCTGGAGGGGCCATAGAGCCAACACCACCATCCAGGGGCCCCGCACCAGTTCAATTGGGTTCTGGGGAACTAGAAGGCCAGAGCAGAACTTGTTAGTCTTGGTCCTGCTTTTCCAACCAATGTCGGACATTTCCAGCCGTGTGACATGTCGCATTGTCTTGCTAGAAGATCTCATCTGCCCCAGGGGAGACAATCAGCATGTATGGGTGTATGTGAGCTGCAAGGATGAATTCATACCCAAATGGGGTGTGAGGGTGTCTGCCACATGGAAGAGTGGCTCAGAGAATGCCACAAAAATATACCCCTAACAATAACCCAGCCACCCCCAGCTTGTGTTCTTCCAGCAATGGTAGCAGGGAGTTTGTTATCGAAAACCCCTTGCCCGACACATCAAAGTCCATCTGTTTATGAAGCAAAAACATGCTCAAAAATAAGGAACCCCTTTTCCAATCTGGGGTCTAATTCCGGTACTTCTGTGAAAAGTAAAGCCTATTCTATTGATGCAACTTGGTTAGTGGAGGTGCAGTGACATCCGTCTGCTCTGAGGCCCCCCTTTCACAGTAGGGTTAGCAAGGTGCAGTGACATCCTCTGCTCCGGGGCCCCCAAACAGTAGGATTAGCAGAGGGCATGACACCGTCTCCCGGGGCCCCAACACAGTAGGTTAGCAGAGGGGCAGTGACTCTGTCTGCTCCGGGCCCCATAACAGTATTAGCAAGGGTGAGGGACACCTCTGCTCCGGGGCCCCATACCAGTAGGTCAGCAGATGCAGGACACCTCTACCCGGGGCCCCATAAAAACCCTTTGGGTTAGCAAGGTGCAATGACATCTGTCTGCTCCGGGGCCCTACACAGTAGGTTGCAGAGGGGCAGTGACAACCTTCTGCCTGTGGCCAAAAGGGGAGGGGGTTTACAAAATTTGGCCACTCTATACACTTTGACCAAAGCACTGCCAACATTTCACAAACTGGCCCTTTTTTAAAAATACCCCCCCACCCGTACGAAAAACCAATAACCATCCCTTTTTGCAACTGTTACCAATGACCTAACGACAGATATGTACAGTGGTGGCCAAAAGTTTTTGGGACCCCGCAATTTTGTCAGATAATATTCAGTTTCTCCTGAAAATGATTGCAATCCCAATTTTTTTTGGATTAAAAATTCATTTATTTTTGTTTCAATGAAAAAAAAAAAAAAAACACAATGAGACAAAAATCAAAACATTGATCATTTCAAACCCCAAAACGCAAAAATGGGCCGGACAAAATATTGGGGCCCTCGCCTAAACTTGGTAGCACAACCTGTAGCCAAAATAGCTGCAACAAACCCGTTCCGGTCACAATCAATATTTTCCCTTTACAATGTCTGCTGAATTTTTTAAAACCTTTTCTTCTTTGGCAAACTGCTCCAGGTCCCTGAATTTAAAAGGGCCCCTTCTCCCATTGTGAATCCCCTTCACAGGGGGTTCTATGGGATTCAGGTCGGGAACTCATTGCTGCCACTTTAGAATTCTCCAGTTTTTTCCCTTTCAAACCATTTTCTAGCGCTTTTTGAATTTTGTTTTTTTGGGTTTCTTTGCCCCTGCTGGAAGCCCCATGACCTCTGAGGGAAAACCCATTTTTCTCACACGGGGCCCTACTTTAATGCGGAAAATTTTTTTTGGTAGTCTTAAACTTAAATAATCCATGAAACACGGCCCCCAACCCGGGGTCCAGGGGCCAGACGCCAACCAAAACCCAACCCCAAAACATGGGGGAACCTCCGCCATGTTTGCCTGTAGGGCCCCCTTTTTTTCCTTTTCTTAAAACCCCTTTTTTTCCCCTGAAAACTCTACGTTAAATGCCTTTTTCCCCCAAAAATTTTCTACTTTTGTCTCATCTGACCAGAGAAAAATTCCCCAAAAACGTTTTCGGTTTTCCCTCGGGTAATTTGGGCAAACTCCAGCCTGGTTTTTTTTAATGTCTCGGGGAAAAAGAAAGTGGGGGCCCCTTTCCGGGTATCCTCCCATACAGCCCCCTTTTCATTAAAACCCGCCGCCCGGAAATTAGGGGCTGACACTGTTTGTACCCCGGACTGCGGGGCAGCTTGTTTGGATTTTAGTCATTTTAGGGAGGTTACCACAGTGCCATGGGAAATTAAGCCACATTTCCCCATGGAGAGTTACCCACAGGGCCCCTTAGGGGGGTTTTACCCACAGTGCCATGGGAGGTTACCCATAGGGGGCCCATGGGGGGGTTAGCCACAGTCCCATGGGGGGGTTTAAAGCCACAGTGCCATGGGTTTTAAACATCTAGGGAGTTTAGCCACAGTGCCATAGGGGGGTTACCCCAAAATTGCCAGGCCCTTTTACATCAAGGGGGGGTTAGCCACAGGGGGCCATGGGGAGGTTAGCCCCCAGTGCCATAGGGAATTTTAGCCACAGGCCAGGGGGCTTTAAACACTTCTTGAGGGACCTGCGCAGGGTAGAACGGGAACTTTTAGGTTTTTTGGAGGGGAACTTGTAGCCCTTGAGACCCGGCTCCAAGGCTTCCTCACAATTTTTAAAATTTTTCTCAAGTCCTCAGACAGTTTTTTGGTCTTCTTTTTTTTTTCTCCGTGCTCAATGTGGGCACACAAAGGAAAACAGGACGAGGTGGATCAACTTTAAATTCCCTGTCCAAAATGGCTGCAAATGTGGGTTTATTTTTTGCCAACACCCGTTAGGTGCCCCCAGGTAAGTTACGGGTGCTTTTAAATTACACAAATTGAGAAGAAACACATGATTTTACAAAAAAAGGCCAATACTTTTGTCCACCCCCTTTTTATTTTGGTGTGGAATTATATCCAATTTGGTCTTCTAGTTATATAAGTTTACTGTTCAATACAAGCTGAAGTTGGGATATCTAATAATTATCAGTAAAACAACTGAATGAAATCTAAAAGCAATACACCAGAGGTTATAGAAATGTCGGGTTATGACCGGGCCCTAATTTTTTCCTTTTATCAATGGCACCTTGTTGCAAAACCCTCGGGGTGCAAGGGGCCCCTCACTAATTCATACTTCCCAAACTCCCCGGTTTTTTGGCGGGGGGTCCCGCTTTTTGGGGGTCCCCCCCCCCCCCCCCACCCCCCGGGCAGAGTTGGGAAAACCTCCCACCGCCAGCAGGCAGCGGGGGTTTTTTTAAAGGGCCCACGGGGGACAGAGTAGCGCTGGTGCGCTACTCTGGCGCCCCGGTCCCGTTCTCACCCAAGGCGCCGCTTAAACCCTCCGGCGAGCCCCTAAACGGCGGGGAAGGGGGGCCCCCAAAGGGGGGGGGATCGCTCCCCTCCTCCCTTCCCCCCCCCCTTTTTTCCGGCCCCGGGGTGCCCCTTACAAACAGATCAGCGTCGCAGGGGAAGGACGCGGGGCGCACTCATTCCCCCCCTTGGGGCGCTGAGGAGTTTGGCCCGGGAGTTTGGCCAGCGCTGCAGGACCCCGGGTAAAGGTTTAGGGGATTTTATTATTTTATTTTTATTAGCTATGGGGGGGAAAACAAACCGGGCAAAGAGGGGGGCTTCTACCTGGAAACCAGGGGGGGCACCTCCCGGGCAACAGAGGGGGCATCTACCCGGGAAAACAACGGGGCACTCCCTGGCAAAAAAGGGGGCATAACCGGGGGGCCAACAATGGGGGCACTACCGGGCAAAAAGGGGGGACTACCCTGCAAAGAATGGGGGGGGCATCCCCCCGGGGGGGCAAAACAGGGGGGGCACAAACCTGGAAAACAAACAATGGGGGGGCACTACCTGGCAAAAAAGGGGGCACTACCGGGCCAACAGGGGGGGCCCCCCAACCCCTACCGGGGCAAACAAAGGGGGCCCCTACCTGGCAAACAAGGGGGAAACCTACCTGGAAAAAAAGGGGGGGCACCTACCTGGCTAAAAAAGGGGGGGGCCCTACCTGGCTAACAAAGGGGGCATCAACCGGCTAACAAGGGGAGGATTACCCTACAAATTTTCTCCCCTCTACAAGGGGCAACTATTGGCTAAAAAGGGGGCACTACCTGCTGTAAGGGGCACTCCCTGGTTAGGGGGGGTTACTACCGGCTATAAGGGGGTTCCCTGTTTCCCCCTTTCCAAAGCCTTATGCAGTTAGGGAGTGGGGGGTTGGGCTTAAGGGGTGGCAACGAAAAGATTTTTTCCTGCAAAATTTTTGCCCGGCCCCGCGTAGCACGGCCGCCCATTAAAAAGCCGCTTTTAATTTTTAAAATTTGGCAATATGACTAAGTTTAAACAGGGGATGAGTTGGGGCCCCCGTGTTTTGGTTAGGTGTAATTTTTTGTAGCCTTTTCTTTGGTGGAAACAATAGCAAAAATAGAAACGCAGAGGAGCTTCTCCCCGAAAATGCAAATTGTCAAAAAAGGCAAAAATAACCACAAAAACACAGGATTTAGCTGCCAAATGTGGGACGATGGGCCTTGATGAAATTGGGGAAGGGGTTTTAGTATACTTGATCTTATAAAACAAAAAAAAAATTTCACACCTGTCCAGGAAAGGGGTTGGTAACAAATTCCAAATTTGTTCGTAGAGAGCAACCCCACAGGTTTTTATCTATCTTATTCTATCAAATCTACCAATAAATATATCAACCTTTTCCCCAATATCTACTATTATCTATCAAATATCTATCTACCCATCCCATATCTATCTATCTATTATTTCTATCTAATATTATCTATCTATCTATCTCTATCAAAAAATTTATCTCACCCAATATCACTACCATCTATCTATCTATCTTCTTCTACATCTCATATCTATCTCTATTAATATCTACAGCTATCCCCCCATACTATCTATTATCCTATCTAATATCATCTACTATCTATCTATCTATCATCTATCTATCTATCCCTATCTTATACTCTATTATACTATCTATCCATCCCATAATATTATTTTTTCTAAAAAACATTTCTCTATCTAATATTACTTTCCTCCCATTATCTACCTATCCCATTTTTATCTATCTATCCTATCTATCTATCCATATCTATCTTTTCACCCCATATCTATTATCCCAATTATCTATTATCTTTATGTAATCTACTATTATTATCTATCTATCTATCTTTTCTATCTACCTTGGTGGGTTACAGGGCTGCTGCTAGACTTAGCATCTCTGACAGAATAAACCAGGGCTCAGCTCATTGATTGACAAAGTCTTGTCCAATTAATGGAATCCTGGTTAACTCGGCCCGGAAATCGGTGGTAAGTACTGTACTGTTTATCTGGCTGACAAACTAGGTCAGAGCGCTGTGTTAAACAGATGAATTAAGCCTGCCTTTACACTGCATTTTCAGTGTATGTGAGGGGTACACTGAGAGGATTTCCTCATATATACCTCTGACAGGGGTCACTGTCTTCCATAGGTTCCAGTATAACAAACAGCATTAACTGCTGTGCCTTTCTGCACACAAAAAAAACGCATCAAAATCGCACCAAAAATACTCTATGTGAAAGCACCCAAAGGCTATGTTCACACGGCGTAAGTGCGGGGTGTACAGTACGCCCCGCAATTACGCTGGGTGTTTGAGAGTCGCGCTGATCGGCGCGTACCCCCGGTGCCATTATCTCTCCGGGCGTACAATACGATCGTATTGTACGCCCGGGGAGAGGAGGTGTAATCTCTATGAGAAATATGGATTACCGTAATTTCGGCGCACATCTCGCCCGTATTAGAGCGCAAATATGACGCGAAATGCGCGCTGAAATTTGCCCATGTGAACATACCCTTAGGTTTCGGTGCGTTTTCACTTGCAGTACTGCACTGCAATTAAAATGCCCTTATTAAAAGCTTTCAGTTATCTAAAGTCTGGTTCCCACCTGCAACGGAGGACCCATTGTAATTAATAGTCTATCGGGCACTGTGGGTGTCTGTTGTGAACGTACGCCGTGGCTTCAATTTTTCACCTCGGTGATGCAGGGTCCTAACAGATGTGAACCAAGCCTAAACTGTTTAGATTTAAAATCCAAAAACCTTGTCAAAGAACTTAGAACATGTTCTATAATCCGCTATGTTTCACTGTGCTGTTCAATTGAATGAAATCCGAAAACTGCGGCAAAAAAACGGGACAAAATCTCATACAAAGAACCAAAGCCGAGTAAAATATTGGTCAGATTCTAATTAGAATCCGACGAGTATTTTGTCCTCTGCTGTGTGCATGTAGCCTTATTGATCACTCATTTGTTACACCTTTCCAGTTTAGATAACTGAAAGAAGCTTTCTGGTAATAAAGGCAGAATAATTACTGTGCTGTACTGCAACAAAACCGCACCATGTGAAAGCACCTTTATGGTCAATGGACAGAGGGCATCTAGTTAAGTAAAGAACCTGTGTTGAGCCAGGATCCTTAAAGGGGTTGTCTCACTGCACTGATTCATCTCACCTCAGTCCTGTTTTCTTGGTTTCATTTTGAATTCAGGGGTGTGTTTACTGGCTTCTACTAGGCTGCAGAACAAGACAGGTCTGTAGCTATAGCGACCAGTGCTGGCAGCCTATCAGGAGAGATCAAACAGGTCTGTAGCTATAGTGACCTGCAGCTGATGCAGCCCATACAAGAGGGGATATCTAGGAATAGATAGGACACTGTTAATTGACATATATTACAAAGTGACTTGTTTTTGCAAGATCTTTAACATAAAAGGCATCAATCCTTGTAGTGAGGCAACCCCTTTAAGGTATGTTCACACAGTGCATTTGTGGGGCATACTTCGGTGCGTAATTGTGCTGCAATATGCCTGAAGTATGCCCCACATATATGGTAATTCATAGCTCTCATGGAGAGAAATGATTACCTGCCATTTTCCCCAGCGCACAGAACATGCTGGGAGTAATTGAATGTCAGTGGGAGCAGTTCAGAAGTACATGCTGGCCAGCGCGTACTTCTGAAGCAGCAGGCGTATAGCGGTGGGAAGAGTATGCGCCGCTATATGCCTGCAATACGCCATTTGAACATACCTGCGTTTCTAGTGCGTTTTACTAGCAGAAAGGCACAGCATTAAACTGCCTCTGCTGCTGTGCATTTCTGCAAGTGAAAAAATGCACCGAAAACGTACCATGTGAATGCACCCTCCAAAAATGGTTTGTCTCTTAATGATTTGATTCCTTTAAGTTGAAAATACATAAGATGACAATAATATTATTGGTATTTTCTATGGGTGCATTCTAACATTTACATAATATCACCAATTTTAGCCATAAATAGAATTTACTGAGGAACAGAATTGGTTAAAATATAACTTTTATCATTAGTCTTTAAAAAACAACAGTGTACTAAAGGCATTGCCATCAGATGCCATAAATCTAGCACAAAACAATAGGTAGAGCCTTGTAAATATTTATCTATTGGAGAATAGTCGCCTCTATAGGTATTTACAAGGTTCTACCTATTGTTTTTTCTAGATTTATGGCATCTGATAGCATTAGCTTTAGAACATTGTTGTTTTTTAGGGCTTGTTGTTCACACGGAGTTTACACTCCGTGTAACAAGCGCTTTTAGGATCTGTCTTTGGGTCCGCACTGTCGGTCCCCAAGACGGATCTAAACAATTAGCAGTGAGATTATCACTGCTGTCTTTGCCAAACACGCAGCGGCGTTCAGATGAGGGATCGGCGCTGCGTGTTTCAAAAGCGCAACTCGGCTCCGTCTTGAAAAGAATTGCATGTCAGTGTGGACCCCAAGACGGATCCTAAAAGCGCTTGTGATACGGAGTGTATACTCCGTGTGAACAAGCCCTTAGAGGCTAATAATAAAAGTTATGTTTTAGCCCTTTCTTTGCATTCTAACATTAGCAAGTCTCACCTGGAGGATGCCTGACTATTGGATGGGCCTGGACGTTCGGGTTTATTAGTGTTTGAATTCACCGATTCCTCAAGTACTTCTCTGTGATCCAACTCCGAGTCGGCCATTTGGAACTTTTCTAAAATTATAAAAAAAAATTATAGATTATAAATTAAGATTATAAAACTGTGAAAGAATTGGGGAAGAACAACCATTTCCTGCACAAATGATACATAATAGAGAAAATTGTTTGTCCACATAGACCAACTGTATCGTTTATGAAATTGTAACATATAAAAGATTGTCCTGTGACTTGATGACTGCAATGTACTACTAAGGCTATGTCTACACTGCGCTGCACTAAAATCCAATCTAAAAATTTAGAACATGTTTTGTAATCCAATGGAAAATGGCAGATTATTGTAAAATTCAATGTGAGTCTGCCAAAAACCGACTGCAAAATCCGCGCAAAAAAAACAGGTGAAAAACTATTGTAAAATACTGAATCCGACCAGTATTTTGTCCTCTGCTGCATGGACGAAGCCAAAGGCTGCATCCACACGACAAAGGACAAACTACTTATCAGATTCCTGATCCTAAAACTATGTCGTCCGATGAGTATTTGAACAGTATTTTACACAAAAAAAACAAGGATTTTTAACTTGGTTTTCGTTTTTCTGCACGGATTTTGGTGCAGATTTAGGATTAAATTTTTCAATCATTTTTGAATCGTAAAGCACAATTGAGTTTCCACGGCAAAATCCGTGCACAAAGCTTTCTGGTTGGTTTTCAAGAAGCCCCATTGACTTCAATAGTAAATTTTCAGAATTAAATCTGGCAGAAGAATGAACATTCCAAATTTTTTGCAAAAATGTCAGTTTTGAAATCGGACCACAGAAATCCGAATCATGTAGACTACAGCTCAGATTTTCTATTGGGGTGTAAGGGGATGGTTTTACAGCTGGTTTTTGACGGGTTTGAAAATCCGATTTTATTTAAACTGAGCATTTTACTGTAATTTTTGTATGTAAACAAGTAACAGCTATGGATAGAGAATATATCAGCATTCAATTGTACAAAACATCAGAGTAAAGGACATGTAGGTCATCAAAAAGCGCAGGATGTCCATATATGATAACCATAGCAAAACCTACATTGGCAAAGGACTATAATCCTACAGTATGCTGAAGAACTTTGGACAAACATCTACGACAGGACAAAACTAATACTACGAAGGACGAACACGAAAATCCGATTTTGTGTCGAAAACCGACTTTAAATCCTTACCGTGTAGACGGGCCCTAAAGATGCTTTCACACAGTGCATTTTTGTGCGTTTTTTTGTTTGCAGGAATGCACAACATTAAACTGTCTTTATTGCTGTGCATTTCTACTAAAAAAAAAAAAAGCACTGCGTGAAAGCACACTGAGGCTTGGTTCACATCCGCATCAGAGTTTCCCTTCAGAACCTGCGTTGCAGAGGTTCCACAATGGACACCCATACCGCCCGCCGGGCTCTATTAATTACAATGTATATGTGGTTCTCCGCTGCGCTGTCTGTCGTTTAGACGGAAAAAAATAGTGCATCTTGCTCTTCTATTTTTCCATCATTCCAGATGTTACCTGCGACGGAAGTTCCAGATGGAACCTACAACGCATAGGTGAACCAGGAGTAATACAAATAGGCGGAAACAAATAGTTCTCTTGACCATTGTAATGGCATAAGGTCCATACTAGGATTACCTATGAATCTGTAGGTGCATGATTTCGAAGGGAACATGGGGCATAACTATAGCCAAGGCAGCTGCTATGGGGCCTAGAGGTTGAGAGCAGAGGCATAGCTACAGGGGGTGCAGAGTTAGCAGTCGCTAATGGACAGCAGCATTTCCAATATTCCTATATACCTTGATGTTTCACTTAGTTTTTAGTGTGCCACTGTTTTTTGTATTAGGCCGTGTTCACACGGCTTATTCCCGACGGATTTGTGAGCCGTATTGAGCTCACAAATCCGCCGTGAATAAGGAGCGGGGCCGGAGCGCGGCGGGGGCGCCGCTCCCGGCCCCATAGACAATGCATTGTTTACGGCGCGTCCGCGCCGTAAATAATGTGCATGTCACTTTCTCCCCCCGCGGCGGATTCGCCAAGTGGGGAGGAGCGACGGAATCCACTGTTCTCTATGAGAGCAGTGGATTACCGTAATGACTCAGACGGATTGGCGCCGTACTGAAGCGCAAATCCGGCGCGCAGTACGGCGCCAATCCGCGGAAAAATAAGCCGTGTGAACGAGGCCTTAGACAGCAGCCTGAAGAGACCCGCTCCTCATTCAGCTGGCGGCGTTGGAAGTGGATCTGGCTCCATCCCTGCTGCTAGCAGCGCTCGACGCCTACACCGAGCGCCCGCCGTCCGCACTGAACGATGTTGGGCTGCGATGAGACTTGAGTGCCGCAGTGCTGCTTAACCCATTAAACCCATTAAATTTGGGGGGAAAAAAGGTGTGTCTTATAGTTCGAAAAATACAGTACTTTTTTTTTTTTAAAGGGAGTGTTTTGAACTTTATTATACATATAATAAAACAAAGTAAAAAAAATAACAGTTAAAAAAAAATATATATAATAGTTTGACACATATATAATATATTTAAAATATATATACATATATTTGCTTTGAACATATATATATATATATATATATATATATATATATATATATATATATGAACTTTTATATTTACTTCATGTTTTATTATATATAATAAAGTTTAAAACTTCTCCTTTTTTCATTATACATAAAACAAATAAACAAAAAAACACCATAAGGGTATGTTCACACGCCGTGTCTTGCCTCCGTATGAACATACGCTTTTCTGATGCGTCTCGGGGGCCGTCAGAACGGACCCAGAGACTCATCTAACAATTAGCAGTGACTTTATCACTGCCGGCAATGACAGACACTCAGCGGCGCTCACATGAGAGATCGCCGCTTCATGTTTGCATCGCGCTTGTCGGGTCCGTCTTGCGGATCCAAGAAATCACATGCAGAGGAGACGTAATCCATAGTTCTCTATGAGAACTGTGGATCACCATAATGACTGGGACATATCTTGCCCCGTATTTAGCGCAGTACGGCGCAAAATACAGGGTGAGATACGTCCCAGTTATTGCCGTGTGAACATAGCCGAACGCTGTAGAAAAAAAAAATCCTCGAATGACAGAATTGCAGTTTTTGGTGCTTCATCCTCCCAAAAGATTGAAATAAAAATGGCAAGTATCCCAAAGTGGTACCATTAAAAACTACACATCAACCTGCAAAAAATGAGTTCTGGCACAGGTTCGTAGACGGAAACATAAAAAGCTTTTAGTCTCAGAAAAATGTTTTAAAAATGTTTAACGTAGTAAAACTTAACAAAAATTCTAGAAATGTTCTCACTTTGTGTCCCCTAAAAACTGGAATAAAAAGTGATCAAACGGTTGCGCGTATCCCAATATGATACCAATAAACACTACACATTGTCCTGCAAAAAAAAAAATGAGCCGTCACTCGGGTTGGTAGATGGAAAAATAAAAAAAGTTATCAGTCCTAGAAAATGGCGCTGTAATGTAAATGTTATAAAATTAATAAGAAAATGTTTTTTTTCATGTAATAAAGCATAATGAAAACTTTAATAATTTGGTATCGCCAGGATCCTACCGACCTGCAGAATACAGATAACTTGTCACTCATACCACATAATGAATGTCATAAAAATGGTACCCCCAAAAAAACAATGGTGCATGTGTTTTTTTTTCCCAGTCAAAGGTACAAATAATTTTCTTTGCCTGCTAAATACATTAAATTGTAGCAAAAAAAAAAAATTAAAAATCACCACGCCCCCCAAAAAACAAGCCCTCATACATCGATGTCGACCGGAAGAAAAAAAAAATTATGTCTCTTGGGAATGAGGGATAAAAAAAAATTATACATTGCAGCGTTAGGAAAGGGTTAAATTGATATATTTTAATCAAATTGAACTAATTTTGAAAAACCCAATATCTACCATTTATTGTCCCCCCACCACTGTAGTGACCACATAAAGGTAGGACCACCTGTATTCATTGTATGACAATGATATGAAATTTGTCACTCATGAAACCTATACAAACACAAGTTACTTTCTACAAGTCTACACAGGGAAAGAAGGCACAATGAATCCAATCCTGTCACACAAAAGTGAAGCTCTGGATTCATTTCCTTTATGATCTATGCAATATCGGCCATTTTGTTTGATCTACCCGGCCGTTTTTTCCGCAAAGCTGCAGGAGGCGGGAAAACAAAAGGGGGCGGAGCTTCCGTGGTATTAAAAATGGCGGACGGGGTGCGGAGGGCGTGACGTGTACGCAGCAGCATCGAGGGCGCCGGCCTGGAGAACTGAAGGGGGCGTGGCCGCGATCTACTGCATCGAGCCGATAGGTCCGTCCAGGTAGGGGGCGTGGTTAGATCGCTGCTGCTTTAGGCGGGAAATGTGTGAGGTGCGCAGTGTGCATTAAGAGGGATATCAATTTTGAAGGGAAATTTCTCACGATTGTAGTTCAGTGCTAAAATGTGACATAAGAAGTGACTACCTCACACATTACTATAAGTCAAGAAGGAGGGAGTGTAAACCTTTAATGCTTACTACATTGGTTAATAATTAAAAATGTAAATGATGTTTTAAGATGGGGATTTGGTGAGGGGCAGGGGTTGCCCTGGTTTGCAATCTTCAGATAATTATGGTATGTTCAGACCTATAAGGATAAAATCCAAATTTGGAATTTAACCCTTTCCTGACTGGGCACATTTTCCTCTTTTGTAGTATATGTGGGTTTGAACACTATGACGCTTATTTGCACTGGTTTTTCTACTGTTTCTTTTCACCTTTTTCCTATGATAAGTTAGGTTTTAATTTTTATATCATTTTGTTTTATAAATATTACTTTAAAAAAGTTTTTCACATTTTATTTAATTTATTTTTTTAACAACAAAAGTGGCGCTAAAATAAGACTTGTGTCACTTTTTCATCAAGGCTGTTGATAGATATAGTTTTTGGGTTGATATGTTCCCTTTCCCTCCCCACCTTCCCAGAGCCATAACTTTTTTATTTTTCCACCTACATTGACAAATGAGAGCTTTTATTTTGCGGGACAAGATGTACTTTCTAATGGTGTCATTCACCGTACCAGAGAATATACTCAGAAACCACAAAAAAATTCTAAGCGGGGCAAAATTTGAAAAAAAAACGTACTTGCACCATGTTTGCGGAAGTTTTTTTTTAGGGTTTTCACTCTCCGGTATAAATGATGTGTTTTATGAATTCTGCAGGTTGATACAATTCCAGCAATACCAAGTATGTACGGTTTTCGTAATGTTTTGGTACCGTAAAAAAAAATCCAAACATCTTCTATTTTTGAAATTTACGCCGCAGGGCCATATTCTTCAAGCAATAACTCTTTTGCTCTTCCACGCATAGACCTGACTGAGGAGGCATTTTTTTGCGGCCTCAAGTGTACTTTTTATTGCTACCATTTTGGAATACATGCAGCTTTTTTAATTACATTTATTCCAATTTTTAGGGGACATGAAATGACAAAAAAACCCGCAATTTTGGTGTTTGGAATTTTTTTCTTCTACAGTGTTCAGCGTATGGGATAAACGATGTTATATTTTAATAGATCGGATTATATATATATAATTTTTACACTTTTAACCCCTTAAGCCGAACGCCTGTAAAGTAGTTAATGACCAGAACATTTTTTTAGTTTTTGCTTCCTTGCGTTTCAACAGTTGTAACTTTTTTATTTTTTCAATGACGCAGTTGTATGAGGCCTCGTTTTATTCGAGCAAGTTGTGCTTTATGGGGGAATAGTTCACTTATAAATGATTGCAGAATTTTTTTTTTTTACATGTTTGTGGGTTTTTTTTTTTTACACTATTCACATTTCACACTTAATAACTTGTTAGATTAATTCTACAGGTTATTACGGTCGTGGGGATACCAAATATGTGTAGGTTTTTTTGTGCGTGTAATTATGCACAATTATTTTTTATTAAATATTTATTTTTATTTTATTATTTTTTTTTTATTTTTTTTACACTTTTTGTTTTTTTTACTTTTTTTTTAACTCCCATGAAGAGAGAACTGTTTAACATTTTTTTACAATTTTTTTTACACTTAGTAATGTATTAGCATATTCATATATGCTAATACATTATAATCTGTGTCAGTCTGACACAGGCAGTGATTAGGACAGCACCCAGTGCGTCTAGTCACTGGCTTCATACACAGACAGCTCTGTCAGGTCACTGGGTGTTCCGATCACCGGACAGAGCAGGGGAACCCTTTGATTGCGCTGCGGTAGCGCACCGCCGCAATCAAAGGGTTAAAGCACCGGGTTACGGAGCTTTCCTCCGCTCCCCGTTGCTCGCAGGAGATGCTCTGGGATCGGGGGCTGTGTAGCACAGCCCCGATCCCAGCGCAATTGCGGCGCCGCAAACCCCGATGTCTGCAGCGACATCTAAAGACGTCGCTGCAGAAGAGCGACCCGCACCAGCCGACGTCTAAAGTCGGCGGGTGGTCGTTACGGGGTTAAACATTTAGAGCGACGTATGAATTCGAATGCGTATTTTTTTTATACTTGCCGCCGACAACCCAGTTCTAAATAGATATAGAAAAGTGTAGAATATGACAGTATGAAGATTTTTGTCTCATTACATAGAGCTTAATGCGCCAAACTTCTGTCAAAGTTCGGCGCATTACACTTTATGCCCATACTTTGTATGGGCATAGAGTGTAATGTGCCGAACTTTGAGAGACATATGAAGAAAGGCGCTTCAAAGTGAATTATTGCATTCACTAAATTCATTGTATAATGCACCTTAATGTTGTCTAAAGTTCCCACCCCTCGCCTGTGTGTTTGGCGCATAATGAAACTTTGGCGCATTATAATGTATAAAGGCTACAGATAGGCTGGAAATAAAAGAAAAGTCATCAGAACAGCATGTCGGTGAATAGAAACTATGGCACTGATCTTGTTTGGTGGAGCACAGGTCCCAGCAATACCTGTGCTGTGCCAGCTCTTGCTGTATGTGGAATAAAGGGTGAGAGCAGAAAAGGTAAATTTCAAATTTAATGTAGTAAAAATTTTAAAAAATCTGAACAACATCATCAGTGGGTTATTTAATGTAAAATTAGTTTTAGATTCTATGAATTCTAAATACATTTTACAGGAGATATTTTTATATTTTTGGGATATAATATATTTTTATATTGTTTTTGTATGATACATTTTTTTTATATTTAAATAATTTAATTTTATATAGTTTGATAATTATCATAAATTACTTTTTATTATTGTACTGGTTGAAGTTGAGAAATAAGGGACTTTTTGAAGTGTATTTTTGTTGCTCTCACCCTTTATTCTACATGCAGCAAGAGCCAGCACAGCACAGGTATTGCTGGGAGCTGTGGTCCTCCAAGCAGGATCAGTACCATAGTTTCTATTCACTGTCATGCCATTTTAATGACTTTTCTTTTATTTCCAGCCTATCTATAGCCTTTACACATGTTTGGCGCATTACATAGAGCTTAATGCTGCAAACTTTGTATGGGCATAGAGTGTAATGCGTCGAACTTTGACAGAAGTTTGGCGCATTAAGCTCTATGTAATGCACCAAAAAGCTTCATACTGTAGTATTCTACACTCTTCTGTATTTATTTAGAACCGGGTTGTCGCTGCAAAGTAAAAAAAAAAAAACGCATTCGAATTCATACATGTCGCACTTATTTTTTACTTCAACATTGAGTCCCCCTAGGGTGCTTGACAACTAGGAGGCTCGATCATTTATACAAAGATGTGTACAAAGATGGCGGTTTTACTATTTCCTGCCTAGGGCAGTAAGTAGTAAAACGAGAAACATGGCAGTGATGGAAGCCACCATGCAAACCGATCGGGACCCCGCAATCTCGCTGCGAGGGCTCCGATGGCCCCGATCGGAGTGAGAAATGTTGCACGGTACTGTTTGTCATTCATGCAGACGCCGCGGCCAACGGCATGAATGTACGGGGCCAATGGCAAATCCGAAAACCGACCTCGGCTTTTTTACAAATCTGCGGCAAAAAACACGGTCCTGCAAGTGTTAAAATGCCGTTGGATTTTGGATGGCATTTTGAGACTTGCCGTGTACGCTTAGCCTTATCCCCACTTACAGGGGAAACCCTGGGGAAATATATCCTCTGTACTTACTACAGAGCTGATCTGGGTCTGATAAGATCGAGCAGCATCTGCAGTTACCGAGCCCTGGTGGTCACATTACCACCAACGCCTAAAGCAGAGTACAATATATATATATATATATATTATATTATATAAATATTTATATATATAAAAATATATATATATTATATATATTTTATATATATATATCGCTCATTGAGCACTGTGTATACAGAGATTGGGAAGGCAGGGACAGACGTCTCTCCACCCGGGCAGCAGCACAATTAGGGCATTTTCACGCGGCGTGTTGAGTCAGTGTGAACATACGCTTTTAGCTGCGTGTTTGGAACCGTCTGTCGGACCCTAGACGGACCCAAACACACAGCTAACAAATAGCAGAGTGATTTACATTGCTTTTAATATGAAACACGCATCGGTGTTCACATGAGTGATCTCTGATGCGCATCTCATTGTGTTTTTCGGATTCGTTCTAAGAATTGTCATGTCAATTCTTGGTCCGAAAGACGCAGCAGGAGCCCTATAATAAACTACAGGTTGCGATCCTTCTGCATCCAAACATGCAGCTGCGTGTTGGACACCTGTTGGATCTGTTTAGGATCCGATCTACGCTACATTTTTGGATGCGATTTTCGGATCCCACACGGATCCAAAATCGGATCCAAAAACGCTGTGTGGACAACTCCTTACTTTAGAATGTCTGTGCAGAGATATAAATATATA